>JAQGBT010000351.1:0-56969 GCA_034698585.1 Disparrhopalites patrizii
AGGATGCAAATGAGGATGAGTATCATGGTGTGAAGCTCTTTTCGGGTCCGAAATGACGAATGATGTCGAATAAGTGCGAGAAGATTCCTTTGTGGACATTATAGTAAAAGATGGAGGAGGAGGCCGGCGCTCTTCTTCTTTTCATGATTGCGCTCTGAGAGGAGGTAGAAGATCCAGTTGAAGTTGCAGGAGAGCTCGAGAGCCTCAGAGGTGAGCCTCAGAGGTAGGTGTGCGGGTACATTTCCAGAAATTTGGGACTACTACCTAAAATGTGTCTGTTCGTTGTTCGCGAGTAGGTTGAAGAGAGGAGACGCGGGGTATTATGGAACATGTTGCTTGGATAAAGTCTGGAGTAGTGATTGTAGAAGGCTTCCGTAGCCAAGGAAAGCTAAATTTAATTAGCATTAAATATTTATAAGGTGGCTACTTGAGCTCCAGCAAAGGGTGCTTTCTCCGCACAACACGCACTCCGAAGAGATAGTGAAAGCGGACTCCGGATGGGGAAAGAAAGCGAAGGGAGAGAGAGAAGGAGGGAGATTGAGAGAGACAGAGAGAGAGAGACAGAGAGAGAGACAGAGGGAAGAAAGGACCTACGTGGCAGTTGGAGCTACCCCACTCATCCCACTTCGCTTCTCCTGTCCTTCCTGGACTCTCAGCTGATGCTCTTCACTTTCGCTCTATACTTCCACCTTCCAAGTGAGTGTCCAGGTAATGGGAGGTACATATGTACTCTAAAGGTGGCATACACATGGCCATATGCATTGGTGGCCAAGGGTGGCGTGCCATCTACTTACCTCCAAAACATGCTCACATGCATCCCAGTCAATGTTCCTCTTTGTGGGTAGGTGTACTAGGACTTGAAGGAAGATCGATAGTTGCTGGGTGTGTGTGTATGTACAAAATTAGCATTATTATTGAAGGAGTTGTGGCTGACGGTGAAGGAAGCAGTGTTCAATTCTTAACTCTTCTTACATTTCCCTCTCTCAAAAAAAACTCGGTCCTCGTTACCAGTGCACGACTCCCGCTCGTCTACTTTTTTTTTACTCTGTTTATTTAATTCCGAAAAACACAAGACTTCCTGTGAACACACAGGACGCACTTCTTCTCAACAGACAGAGAGAGACACACATGGAGGAAAAGAAGGGAAGGATTGTAAAGGGGAGAAGGCGATGTTTTCATTAGGGCAACTCAAGAAGAGCCAGAGCCTCTCGTCCTACTCCACTTCACACAACTTGAGAGAGTGCTGAGAGTCTTGAGGAAGGGGAAAGAGGCCCGCAGTGAGAGATTGACAGCCGTTGAGTAAGGTGTCTCACCCACCATGGATGTACATACAGAGATACAGGGTGCTCCCGCCGGAATTCCCACTGGAGAGCAACCTCAAAGACAATCACTTGTCATCCACCCACAACCCAAATTTACACCGTCCATCATATTTCCCGGACGTGTTTGACACTAAATTGACTTACTGCAATCCTGTTTAAAGGTGTGCAGCAGGAAAGCATAAATCATCGAATTCCCTCCAACTTCAGATTTACATGTCGCAACAACTTTTGGCAATCTCCGTCTCAATGAACGTGGAATTATTGTGTAACCAGATTAGAAACTCCACCAATCACATTGCCTCTCCACCTCCTCAGCCCTCCTGCTCCCGTCAAGTTGCATGCAATCTAATTTCTCAAGTGATGAAATGCACAATGTGTTACGAGGAAGGACAATGCTTTATTTTAAAATAAAAAAAGCGGAGTGAAAGCACGCGGCTTGGCCCTTCATTCTGATCAAATTGATTTTACTGGCAGGAAGAAAGCGGAGCATGAGGCTTGTACGTGATGTAATTATTGCAATTACACACGCAATATTATCACGCATCAGCTGTACTCCGTGTTTGTGTGCAAAGCTGTGGCTCATAAAAGTCGTCTTCACACGTCTCTGCTATTCCTCAACGCGACGTCTTCCACTTGTTTGTGCATATGTTTGTATTTTGCAAACATATATAAATGTGTGCATATTTGGCGTGGCCACGTTCAGGCAAAGAAGTTTAGATGCCAAAACATTCTCGTTTCACTGCCTACATGCTCTCAATTGCCAACCTCTTCACGAGAATTACGATACTCTTGAAATATACTTGTCTCTCTCTCTCCGTGACACTTTTTCTCCAATTTATTCCTTCATCCTAGGATACATCAGCATGGGCAAAAAAAAAAAACAGGGGGAAATAAATTAAAACAATTCATTATGTTCGAGGAAAAAACTGTGTCATCTTGCCAGCTTTGACAGTATTTTATTTTGAGTAGTGCTTTCCGTGTAAAGCATGGGAGTCCATAAACTTTCTGCACTGGGCTCGACTATGGGAGAAGCCCGTGCCAGTTCCTGAGGCGAATTGGCAATTCAATGAGTAGCAAAAACTAAGAGATCGGGAACAAAGTGTGAAAGGCTGCCTCCCTGTAAGTCTACATGTGTTTGCAGGTAGAGAAGAAGGAGATAGTTGCATGAAAAAGGAGGCGGTGAGGATGTCTGGAGGTGGAGAGAAAGGGACTCCAATGTGTCCCCACAATCCTTTCCACCGCCTACAAATAGTTGAATGCACCAGAGACCAGAGAGTAAATGGTGTGATTGGGCCGGTTATGGTGAAGTGACATTTTCATGGCTTTGATGTTTCCAATTCCAGCTCCTCCGTCCTTATGTACGGCGTTCCTTGTAGGTCCACATTGGAGCCAGTTGAGCGGTCTTTGAATTAGTGCGGACTGCGGAAGGAGAGACGGATGACAAAATGGTAAACACGAGACAGGAGAGACGTTGAGCGAGGATGGGAGAGAGCTTTGGATGAATACGCAATGGAAACACAAATCTACGACGCCACGCACTCCTCTGTCTTCCTCTCCAAATTGAGGCTCATCAAAAGGATGTCCTCCGCACTCTTGGATCAAGATCAAGCCCATTTACCTCTCGTCCTCTCCTCCACTCCGAGCGCTCAGCCTCTCCACCAGCCCATAGATGTATGCTCAGTGCAATTAATGCAAGCGCAGCAACTTTCATTTCAAAGCCAACCATTCTCAAGAGTCCACTTTAGCCTGTCCCTCTCTTTTTTTCGAGAAGGCTAAGTGGTAGCTGACCAAGCTTGTAGTCTGCAGTCAGCAGAAGCTAATTCTGAGATTGAGGTGCCAAATTCTTTCTAATCTCCTTCTCACAACTCCAGCTTGTCCTCGTATTTCCCTCTCACACTCTCTTCACATTTCATTTCTATCCCGGGCTTCAGTCATGCCGTAATGTCGAGGCAAAGTAAAATATTTGGAGGCACCCTGTATTTTTGTTCATTTTCAAAATTACGATTCGCACCTTGGAGTATGTGAGCAAGAATGTGCAAGTGGAGTATAAACTGAACGGAATCAACGTGAATATCTAAACTGACAATCTTCATGAGGAAAATGTTGCCATTGATTTGCTTCTAAATTCCTTTCTCATGCGTTGCTGAGTCTGATAAAGTTTTCATGGTGCCCCATTTCCGAGTTCTCCCCTTCCGATCCGGTACTTTACTCTTCATTTCCCAGCGGAATGCCGGAACTATATCCTAGTCTAGAAACTGACCATTCCAGAAAATCTTTCACATGCATTTGCCCATAGAAAATACGTTGTTGGTTGTTGCCCGGTCGTCACCATGCGAGCTACCAACGGCTCGTTGTCATCTCAGTACGACTACTCCCGACTGTGTCACTTTCACTGGCAACTTTCCAAGTCTTTTCCTTCCCATTTTTTACGCTTGTCTGGGCGAGACTGTGAGGTCTTGTGTGACACTCTGGTTTGTCTGGCCCATAGGAACCTCTTAAGCAGGAGGTTTTTGAGGGGAAGATAGGGAAAAGGACGTGGCAGCAATGACAGAAGTTGGAAGTTAGAAGAAGTAGCTCTAGAGCCATGTGAAATTAAACGTTGATGAAATCTACATGTCTCTGTTGAGTGGGGAGTCAAATAAAGTGCTCGGAGGCGGGCGGTATATCAGAGGGGTTTTTGCACGTAATATTGACTGCAGAGTCGCAAATCTTGGGGAGAGAGCGGAGGGAAGTAAAGAGAGAGAGAGCGGGAGAGAGAGCGGGAGGAGAGAGAAAAGTGCCGGACGGAGGAGATCTCTCCTCGCTCATCATCAATTACACTGCAGGGGATCCTAAGTGATTCGTGTAGCCATTAAGGTTTTTATTTTACCATGTAGTCTACATATGTACGGGATGTTCCGCAATTTTTCAAGGGGAACCGAAGAAGTCGTCTCCTGTATTTTCCTTTCCCTCTCTCATGTCACTTGGTTCTTGTGCTGTGAGGCCGGATCACTCGGATCCCTCGGATCCCTCGCATCACCCCTTCCCCATGAAAGGATCCTCCGTGGGAGCGCGGGAGGAGAGACGGTGAGACGTTATGAGGTCAGAGCTAGACATTATGGGTGTAGTGCAGATGAGAGACAGAGAGGGATAGTGATCCCAAGGAAAGTAGATACATAATGTAGTTGCCAAACTCTCTTTGCCTTTACGACTATCAAGTGATTGTCCCGTATAATAAATATCTCCGGGCCGCGCGCCGTGTCCGACCTCCTGACGGCAGGCGAGGGCGAGTAAGAAGAAGAGCCCTGACATGCTCCCTCAATTGAGTGCAGAGGAGGGAAAGGAGCAGAATCTGACACTCTGTGTGGTCTTCCGGGTGTCACTACAAAGGAGGCTCGCTTTCCCTCCAAAAAAACACTCGTCGAATCTGTCATCGTAAATAAATAGCATCCATGGAATAGCAATCAACTTTGATTAGCCTTAATCAGCCTACACACTCTCTATCCTATATCATACAGAGTGCAGTGCTTTCTCTCGCCCGCCTTTCAAGTCCAGCATGTAGCATGTATCATTGGACACTCACAATTTGTCTTTACGCACCTCCACTCTCAGCACTCATACACTGGAACATGTACATAAATAACGTTTCATTATTATACCATGTTATTATCGCCTTTTGCTCTAAACAAATCAGTGGAAGAAAAGCAAGTTGACAAAGTGCAGTAGGTGGTAGTTATCCAGAAATATTCGTGCATACGTATTTACAGCTCACGGGAGTGGGAAATGCCTTTCAGCGAAATCCCTTTCCGTCCACCGAAGGATGCTTGAAAAATCAGCTTTGAACGTAGAAAGATTTGATTTCGTTTGTAATTCCGTCCTAGTCGCCCCTTTCCCCTGCATTTGAATGAAAAAGTGTGTGACTTTCTCTGATCTTCCTCTTCCCTTGCCTTTTGGGTACAAACTTCCCGAACTCACGCTGTAGCTTTGTACGGCCCTGAAATTGACAATAGCTAGGCTACTTTCACAAGACGTCCGGAAAATGTACCGCTCGTAGCGGTAACGATCCAGGTTTTTATTCACGTTGAAAAATACTTTACATTTAAAGTAGAAGCCTGTATCTGCTTTCCCTTAATCCCTTAAAACCCATTGAAAGCTCCACATCCCTACATACATAAACATGTAAACATACTTACCTCACACGTACAGAAAGCCTCATGTATACATTACCATCTGCGTACAGGGTGTGTCCAGTGAGTAGGAAAGAGGAAACCACCAGCAATATAAGTGTACTTATTGTTTAAGCAAAAAACACTGCCCACAATTTATGCTGAAGAAAACTTGTAAAGAAATACAAAAAATGTCAATGTCGTAAAAGGAATACAAGAGAAAATGTTCAATTTTGTGTGGAACACTCTGTAAATATCTACGGAATTGATATAGAAAGTCTTGGAACGGTATTGGCTGGTAAAATCCCTCTGCGTTGGTGTGTTCAAAGAAATCAAGATTGCTGTCAAATGTTTGAAATTTGTGTAATTTGACAGATGACAGAAGATAAGGCCGGAAGGAATTTATGGTTTGGATGTTTCTTCGCGGTCATTTGCGCCTGATGTGCACGGATGCCGTGAGCGTTCACTTTATAATAAATTCTGCCGTCCCTTACATTTTCTCCATCTGTCTTGTAATACAGATTATGGGGAATCTTTTTGTTTGATCCTCCGACATGCCTGAAAGTCTTCTCAATTCCTAGGCGCACAGTGGAAGTTAGAAATAAGAGAAGCTGTTAAATTTCAAGTGGATTTTGAATGCGCAAATACTTGATTGAACCGTTTTCCCGCTTTGGACCTTTGCTCGTCCTGGCGCACGAACAAATTTTGGGCTGCCGGGCGGATAATTGTGATCATTTGCTGTCGCATATGAGTGCTGTGGTAAATGAGTGATAAATAAATAAGTAATGTAATGCGTACAAGTACGTGACACATGAGCCAGTACTAATAAGAATGAGCTCGTGACGCAGTAGTTGTGGAGCTATTAGGGAAGAAATGGCTCACTACCTGTGCACATTTCCCTCTCGCTATCTCTCTCGCTACAATCTACCCGTCTTCCCCCAATGAAATTGAGTGGGACTTGTCCCAGCTCCAGATCTGAGGATAGTTAGTATGGAGAGGTGAAGATGATGAGGAGGTGGAGAAGGAGGAGAAGTCCCACGGAAATGGAAACGGTGCGGTTGAGACTCATGGAACTAAAAATGTTGGGCTTAACAACACTCTTTTGTATGAAGTGAAGGGAGCAGTGAAGACGTCTGAATAATTCATGACAGGAGAAAGGGACGGGACTGAGCGTGTGTGTGGCGGAGGAAGAAAAATGATCACTTTGGATAATACCTTATTTATAATCCCAGAATGAATACAGTGTTAAGCAGATGCTTGGAAGGTTAGTCAACGAAGCAGAAGGTCGAGAGAAAGAAGGAGAGAAAGAAAGAGAGAGAGAGAGAGAAAGAGAGAGAGAGAAAGATAGAGAGAGAGGAAGAGAGACAAAGAAAGAGAGAAAGAGGGAGGGAAGAAGAGAATCTGGGGTTGGTGCAACTTGTTGTTATTCCTCTTTCTCTTCTGTCCTGCTCCTTCGCCGCATTTTTTCCTTGGCATCGTCATAACTTGGCAACTTTCATAACTAGGTTAAAACATGGTAAAAAAAAATATGAGTAAAAGGGCAGTGGTGTCTTGGAGGAAGGATTTCTCTCCTTCAAATGACAGATGGGCTACTGTGCTGTGTCCGAATTCTAGATTAGATAGCGTTTACAACGTTCCAGCTAGTGTGTAAGTGTAAGGGATTGTCAGGCAAAATGTTCACCCGGGAGTAGTTAATATTGTTATAAGACTAGCTGAAGAGGATTGGATCGGGGTCTAGAGGCGACTAAAAATTACGTCGGCATGCACACTCTTTGGTTCTACAAAAACTGCTCCTATTATATGCTCCGCGTGAGTGAGGGCGGAGGACACTCCTTCGCCTTTTTTCCCACCAACACTCTTTTCCCCAACTAAGCCGGAGGTGAGTGAGAACACTTGCTTTCCTTCGCATGCACGCTTTACATTTTGTGAGGAGTAAGTCTTGGAAGGAAAAAAGTGGGGGCTATATAAAAAGGAAGGAGAGAAACAGGAAGGAGATAAAGAAGAAGAAAAGAACCTTCTGATCGATACATTGAACGACATCATGATGCATATTTCAAAGCTTCTTTTCCACGTACAGGGTGGTGAATAAATCCCATTCCAATACCCAGCTCTGCGTATGCAGGACGGAAATCCAGCCCCTGAGCAAATCGGAGATGTGTAACAATTAGATATGTATCTCGGGCATCGTGATAAGAAACTTCCGCCAGGATTTCTCCTATTTCCCCGTCGTCTCCGTCTGGTTTGTTTTTGTTGATGTCGTTGGGAAGGAGGGAGGAGCGGGGAACTTGCTTATTTTCATATGCAAAATGCGGAGGGAAAACTTTGAAGGGATTGCGGGGAGGGAAAAGACTTTGTAAGAGGGAGAAGACAGGTGAAAGGAGGAAGCGATGACACTTTTGTGGCTCGCCTCTGAAATCCTAGCCCCATTCGCACCCCGTCCTATTCAACTTTTCCCTGCCGCCTCAAAGAACGGCTCTTTATTTCCCCGAAAAGCCCTCTCTCCTTCCCTCACTTCGGCGTCCGAGTAGTAATGAGGAAGTGGGAAAGTGTCAAAATTCAGCAATGCCTATTATACATCATTATAAAGCCGTCAACCTGCATTACAAATACTCAGCTCGGGCCTTTGGCACATCGTCTGTGGACACACTTCTGGATATTTGCCAAAGTGTGTGTCTGTGAAGGAGCTTTCTGAGGCGGAGATGAGATTAGGAAGAATTGTGGTTGCCACCTGAAGCTTGAGCTTCTCCTGGTCCGTTGTGAGGAGGAGGCAGGAGGCACCCTGTAATCCCTTGTTTCTTTCCTTTTCTCTTCTCCTCCACTTTCTCCTCAAGAGCAGCTAATAAGCTCCGCTCTAATAGCGCCCTTCCCGGAGCATTTTCATTTTCTCTGGATGAGGCCATCAATCCTAAAGATCCTACGGCTCCTGCTTTAGCCCATGTCTAAAAAAAAGTCTTGATGACCGATCATGAAACGGATTGGTTGGAGGAGGGAATTTCTATCTTGAACAAAGAAAAGGAGAGGCGAGCTTGTTGTTTCCAGAGCTCCGAACTAGAGCATTGCCCATTTGTCACGGTGGCCAAATGTGAAGAGGCTTTGCTTTCGAGGTGAACGTGAGAGGCGCGAAGTGCGAGAGCTGTCCAACGCCTGGGATGCCTCCGATGCTCGCCTACCATCCCACCTTTTAGCCCTTTCTTTCTTTACGGAGTATTTCCAGGGATCACCGTCATCACGAATTTTTGTCCTCCATCCCCTCCTCACTTTATCTTCTTTTAAGCTCCGACCAGGAGGAAATGTGTAACCCCACAAATTGCGGTAAAAGTAAAGGCCCGGATTTTACATTCCTTTCACCGACCTCAAAGGAGCCTAATGGAAGAGCGACACTCTCTCTCATCCAATCTTCACAAAACCAATTTAAATTCCTAAAACAACTCAAGGAAATGGTATACATGGGAGGCTGAAGTGTCTCAGGAAACACACTATCCTTTCATCGATTCCATAATTCCATCAGATTTGCTGGGAAAAAAGGAGCAAAATATCCTCTCCAGGAGCCTCTCCCTCCACACCCGCGCTTGATCTTGATGGATTGTGTATGCGGAAAATGGGACGGTGGAGCTGTTAAAAAAGGTTCCTTTCCCGCACGTGAGCACGTAAGGAGGCATGGTCAGGAATTCAGGAATTCACATAAGTTGTCAGTGAATTGTTGTGCCGTTAGTGTGTACAGTCTCGGTAGAGAACCCAAAAATCCTTGTTTCAACCACTTGTACGGGCATTTTCGTCCGGAACGTGAGGGTTAACTCCATTGCGGAGCAGACAAAGGGGAGGAGGGAAGAGGCTGGACTTGAAAGGGAAGGAGAAAAGGAAAAAGGGACAAAAGGCATGGAGACAGAGAGAGACAGAGAGCTGAGGGAAAGGAAGGGAAGGAAATGAAGAAAGAGATAAAGGAGAGAGAGAGAGAAAGAGAGAGAGAGAGAGAGAGAGAGAAGAAAAATAAAAGTAAGAAAAAAGTGCTAGAAAATGGGATAGAGAGAGACGGGTGGAGGTGAATGGGGAATGGTGACAGTGGGTAAGTAATGGGAGATGAAAGTGAGGGATGAGAAGGGTTATTTGGGGCTACGTACAGGTGAATAATTGTTATGAGAGTTTGAGTTGGACACGAAGTAAAGTGGAGGACGCGCTCCTGTCCGCATCCTTTCCCTTTTGTGCACATCCCGTGGAAGAGAGAAGGAGAGAAGGAGAGAAGAAAGAGTTGGTGGGGATTCTCCGCCTGGGTGCATTCAGTAAACAAGGAGTGAAACTTTCCCTCTCCATGCTTCAACACTTGTACAACTTTTATCCGTTTGTCCGCCCCACTTACAACACACTTGTCTTCAAGTACCCCTTGTGAGTACTAAAAAGAGTATGAAAAAGAGTAAGGAGCTTTTTACCGCTTAATTTTTTCCCCCTGGTAAATGTCGTAAATGACATCCTCCTACTTTTCTTCTCCCTTCCATCCTCTTTATTTCTTTTCTTCTTTTCTTTCCTCTCCCCTCTCAGCCATTCTTGTCCAAACTTTTCTTCCTCCTCCTTGTCTTTCCCTTCCCCTTTGTCCGTAGTACTTATTTCTTCCCTTCAAAAGCCTTCCCAGTTCTGCTGATATAAGCAAGAGGAAGGGAGGAAAAAGACCTTTCAAGACTTTGGTGGAGTGAAGCTGGAAAACTTGGGTTATTTGCGCTCATAAAAACTATTTACAGAGCTCCATCTCCTTACCAAGATTCCCGCCCCGCCTTCTTCTTTTTTTAGTTTCTTTTTTTAAACTTACTCGTCAATGGTCTTATTTACCGTCGCTTTGACTTCTTTTCACCATTTCCCTACTTTTTTTTATTCCCGCTCTATGCATGTTGGCAATCACTTATCGCAGGTGCTCTTTATTCTCATACGTTTCACTTTCTTCCCCTTTCCAAATACAATCACTGAGACGTAACTTTCCCTTTGGATCCGACAACTCTCTCCATTAGCCTCCGTCTAGAGTCTAGAGCTTCCAACAAGTCCTATGATCCCTCTCTTGTATTCTTGTCTTACCACTTCTTTCAGTCTCAACAGCCAAAGTGGCATTGTTTCCAAAGACTTTTTTATTTCATCAACAATCCTTCTGATCTTTTTTTTTTGCTTTGCAGTTCATTATAGGTGGCGTTTCATCTTTGAGTGAACAATAATTCTGTACTCAGAAAAAATTGAAGTCAGCGATGGTTGACAGAAATTTAGCTTTCCCGACAGAAATTTTTTAGCGAACACCGGCAGGCAAGAGAATGACGGGCTTTACGCCCAAGCTGATGCTTTCACTGTTTCGTAGGGATAATTTCAAAATCAGGTGTCACGGTGGGGTCAGATAATTTACTAGCCAATTTGGCCGGGGAGCACCAACGCTGTTATCAGCGTATTTAAAGCTCAAAGAGGAGATTTGGTGTGCTTAGGGCTCAGGAAATTCTTACGGTGGTGGAGTGAGTGGGGGTGTTAGAGGTAATGCAAATAGTCTCTAAATGCTTAGCCAGGATGAAGGCATCTGTTGCTTCAAGATGAGAAAGTTTTGCCTCTCACAACACACTGCATCTCTCCGGCCTCGGCAAGCGATCGTTTGTATTCTGCGTGTATTTTGGGTGGCGAAAGGGGGCCAGAAGGGTGGAAGCATCGTGGGATAACGAATTCAAATCTGTGGCCACAAAAAGACAAGAGTTTGCTCTTGAATTAAATGGCTGAATTCAACTGTTTGGAGAGGGAAATGGAGAAAGGAGCTCTTCTCCAGATATTTCGTCACCACAGACCGACCCAAAGCGGCAGAGGATGGAAGATTTGTCTAATAAGCCGGATACACGAACGCGCCTTTCCCTCTATTCCTATTCCTTCCACTTGAGGGAAGCGGTTTAGAAGGATTTGTAGACATACCTAGCTACATATTCCACAATTGGAACAACTCCGAGTCCATTTCTTTCTTTCGCTTCTACAACCACCGACAAGATTTCCCTGAGCTTCTTACAAATGACTAGCCGCATTTTTGAGCATATTACGTTCTTACGACGAGGATTTGCCGCTACGGACAGTTGCAGTATTGGATTACTGCAAGGCAAATAAATAATAATAGCAGTCCTCACGGCGCCCAATATCGCCTGCATTTCAGCCTTAGCCTGCCGTTAGAAAGGCAAGAGCGTGCGGAGCTATCAGGTAGATGCTCCTCCTACATAGTCCTAAGGTACATATGTATATTATTATGTACGCATTTATGTATGTGCTATAGTCGGCTGAGTCACCTGTCATCGGGAAGTTGTCAATGCTGATGCAAATGCTGTGTATATATGTAGAATAGATGACTCACAAGCATATGCACCTGGTTTACTTCCTATTTTTGGGATAGGAACAGAGCATGTATATTTTGGCTTTAAATAAGAAAGTCACATCTTGAGTTCGAAAAGGGAGAAGGAGAAATACGTGAATGATTTGTCGACGTTGGCAAAGGCTGGGAAAGGGTGGCTTTATGGGAGTACGGAGATAAAATCATCTTGGAAGGAGGTGGAAAGGTGTCATTTTGCTGGAGTGTGAAATTGGGGGAAGTAACACTTTTAGCCTAATCAATAATGGTTATGGGATGGGGCTGCAGTAGCTGAAATGGATTAGCTCGATCCCCCGGCCTTCCCTAAACCGTGGAAGAAGTGGAGAGAGTTCATGTTTACATTTACTCCTCATGTTTATGGTGAAATTGGAGAGAAGAGAAGGAGAGTTGGCCAAAACTCCATTTTTGGAGGGGAAAGGAAGGGCTGGAAGACGTGGAAGGCGCTCTCCAGCTGTTGAATCAGAATTATTGTTATCGCCTCGTGTCTCCACTCGGCCCAGTTTTTCCATTTGAGTATGGCATGTGAACAAGACACTAGAAGAAGCCCAAACTGCACGCAACAATGCGTCTCTCTTGCCCCCAAAAACCCTCCTTGTATGAGCGACAAGTATATAGCCCTTCAAATAATATCATGTACGATTGGTAATCACCCTCCGCTTTAACAACCCAAGTCGCACCTTACTTCTAGCGGAGGCATTTTAGATTTGTTCCCCCCGTTCCTTCAGTACGGCTGTTTCCAAGCTTCTTATGTCAATCATCCACGATTACCACGTAGCAACTACACACTCTTACACTCTTATCCGACAAACTGGGAATGGCAAAGCCATTTTGGCATTAAGAAGGAGGAGGGGAAGACTTGCTCTTTTCCTATTATTTTGTCCCATCGAGTCAATCAAGTGGCTCCTTGTTCAATTGTTTACCGGTAGCGGGCGGGATGGAATAGTTTTATAGAAGAAATTAAGAATGGATAGATGCTACATGATGAGGAATCTATGAGGAAATTCTATGGGTATTGAGGGGAAAGGAATTGACCGCTTTTGCCCTTCGCGTCGTTTTCCAGTCATGAAGGAAAGTAGGGAAAGATGAAGAGTGGAAAGATGGAAAGATGCAGGAGCGTGATTGGTCCAAATCCTTCTTTAGCCCACCAGGAGAAATAACTGCAAAAGTAGATTGTGTCATCCATAGAATGTATGCAGAGCCAAGTGCTTTGAATCTGAAGTCTAAAATATGGAAATGGCCAGTGCTTGGTTCTTCTCCATAAGTTGGAAATGGTTGAGGGCTTAGGCGTAATATCCATATCTTGCTCTTGGAATAATTTTAATTCTCCGCCACGGTCATGAGTGGACGTGGTTTTAGGCTTTAACGAGCCACACTCGAAATGCTCGGTAATGGATAGGGGTTTGAGAAAAATAATTTGCATAGATGCTCCTTAATGAGATTTTTAGTCTCCAACGATGGTCGTAAGTCAGACAGAAGGTGTTCGTGTTCATGTTTTATACATTGAAAGTGGGGGAAATGGGTTGCGTCGGAATGGGACTTGGGACAATAGGAAATGCGTGGTGGAGGGGAGAAAGGAGGGAAAGAGAGACTATATTCATGGAAATGGGAGACGAGCCGTAATTGCTGGGAAGACATTTCCTTGAGTCGGGGGCAGAAAAATGGGTGGCGGGCTTGATTATGATAAAAGATAATCACCCACCACGGCCCTCTCTCACTTCTATTAAGCATGAATGGAGGAGCTTCAAGGTACATCTGCTCCCTGAAACATTGAGCTGGAAGTGCGGGACGGAGGGACGCTCTCGCTCTTCCCGGACTCCCCACTCCATACTATGCATATGTGTCTAATCCCAGTCTTTGCTGGAATTCCTCTCTGTCCGCAGGAATTGACAACACCGACCTGGCTTTACACCTGGATGAACTAGCCGGGGGAAAATGCCTCCAGGAAGGACCAGGAGCAGCGGAAGAAGTGTGAGGACGAAGTGGATCTCTCCAGTCAAATAATACATTAAGGACCCACAACAATGGAGACATTTGTACTGCTTCCTCTCCTCCTCGGCTCTTGGATTTTACTGCCCAGTCAAGAGTCCGTGATTGCTCAAGATATTCAGACCGTTGCAGAATGTCCACCCAACACCCCTTGGAATGAATGTCCTGCTTTTAAGTGAGATGTCTCTCTGTGAACATTATCTCTTCCGCCCCTTCGGAAGCCTCCCTTGCAGCCAATGTCCTGGTGCCCCAGTCTCTGCACTGATCAGAGGTAGCCCGAAGTCCCTCTCGCCTTAGGGTGAGAGGACAGCGGGGGAAGATGTAGGCACATAAACAGGGAGATGAATTTCATAAGGGAAGGAATGAGGTGGATTGATTATTAAATATGCAGTGGCAGAGTGCAAAATGAGTCCGTGGGGTGCACCAGGATGGACATGAAAAAGCAGAGGTTCTTTTGGGTGCAAGGAGAGGTGGAGAGCTCTGGCAGTGATCCTCTCAGGATCACACTGGGGAGCCTTGATTCCTTTTTGTTTACACTTGTTTGGAAACAGAAATATAATGAGATTGTTGTCTTGTACCGTTCTACATAGCATCAGTTTGGACCTGAGTGAGAAGGCTGCTTTGGATTTGTTGCTGAGCAAAAAACGATATGATACCAGGCTGCTCCCACCAAGTCCTCGTAAGTTCGTCGCCTCCGCACTTGCTCTCTTTCCGAATCTCCGGAACTCTCGCATCAAGCCCTATTAGCTCCTCTTTTAAGGAAAGCCTTTTAATAAATTATTTCCTCTTCCTCCTGCACCAACTCATTAAATTCCACTCTTTCCTTCCCCAGAAGTGTGTACGCAAATAATGGACAGACTACTTTGCTCCATATTATGTGCTCTGAGCACCGTCCACGCACTGGATTCTGCTCTCCTCACTCTAGCCCCTCACTTTTATCCGTCCCACAAATTATGCATGAGAACATTCTCCCCTCTCTTTCTCCCATTCTCTCTCTCTTGGCCCAGTTGTTAATTAAAAATAATTTATAACTCCCTCATTATTTCCTTTATGTATTCAGCAATAATTGCTTCCCCTGCATTAAGTCTCTCTCGGTACAATGCCAAAGTGTCAAAAGTTTGCTCACTTCCCCTAAAATGTCGTAATCATTCACTTTTCAGATGAACTGACCATAAACGTTAGTGTTCTCCTTCTAACTCTCGCCTCACCAGATGAGTCGTCCTTGGTGAGTTTCTCTTCTTTCTTCTCCAGCCTACAACGCCTTTTCCTGGAGGTTTCCCCTCCATTCATTCAGTCTCTCAGGAGAAGGGCCCAACTCCCCGTTTCCATTTACAAGCTCAAGTCTGCTTAGGTACTACCAGAAAATGTATGACGCAGGACAATTTGTCAGAACGTCACTAGATAGCAGACCAAATGCAAGGACATTTTAGAATCTGCAGGTCAAAGCTAGAGTTGAGGCTTTTATACCAACAGAAATCCTCCTCACCTTTCACTGAAACGTTGGATTCTTACGAATGTTTAACAAAATTGAACTGATCCACTTGGAATATGCAGAAGTGATGGCATTTGTATATGTACATACATTTGTCGTGCACCTACACGTCGCCCATTGTTTACATCTTATGAAAATATTTGTCTCATCGTCCAATATGTATTTAGGCGTTGTCAAAGAATTGTGGATGTACAAGATGTATCCAAGCATTGGCACTGGGGCAAGCTAGGACGAAAAATGTTGTCAAGAGTGCAAAAAGGTCGCGATCGGGCAGCTGCCATCTCGGGGTGCGTGTGAGTGCAGACTCAAGCCAAATCCGAGAACGCCCGGCAGGGGGCAAACCATTTCCTTCATTTTGACCACCTATAGAGTATAGATCACAGATGCGGAAGGAATAGTATCTTGATGTTGATGTTTAAGCAGTAAAGGACTGAAATTTTTGGAAAAATCTAGAAAGAGGACTCATCATGTCCATGTACAAATCTTTTTTTAAATGGCTTTTGCATGTAAATCTAAATAGGATTTGTAGTGAGAAGAGGAAGTGCTTTAAAAATAGAAGGGATGAAGAGCAAACGGAAATTGGCCATAAGGAATTCAGGAATTGGGATTTTTTTAGGAAACATTAACCAAAATTCGAAATGAATCGACAATTGGGTACTGAACACGATCTTGAGGTGGATGATGTGAATGATATGACTTGGGGATTTATAATTTGTAGAAATACGAGGTAGAATTTCTATTGAATCTCGTCTGGCACGACTCAAGATTGAAGCACGACTGGGTGGCGAATCCGTCGGATCCACCGCCTGTCTATTCCCCTGAGCACCATCTTGCCTTTCCGGGTCGAGCAAATCCACGTCGAAGGGAATATCTGGACGCGCTCCACCATCGAGATCGTGTATGGGTCCCAGACGTTTATTTCGTCAAGCATGGCGACTTCCGGTCGAATCTGGACCCAGGGAACTTATCGCTTCGAATATACCCCAATGGCAGCATTTCCTTTACGCAACGGTAAGATCAAGTGCAGTTATCCGCTCACAATTTATAACCTCGTTTAATTATTATTCCACTTAATTTCCGACTTCCATGTGGAAAGCTGAAAGTGCTGTATGAAGGATATTAATAGCGCTGGAAATGTCTGTTAATTACAATTCCTTGTTTCCCAGACGTCACCTCATTTTATCCTGCCAAGGAAATCTACCAATATTTCCTTTTGATGATCCCGCCTGCAAGTTTGCGATAGAGAGCAGTAAGTTTTTTAATGCATAAATCATTGTCTCTGATTGTACAAAAAAACTGGACTAACACTTCTGCATTTGTTTTAGTATCGTACGAGCAGGACACATTGGAGTTTAAATGGCAAACGGATGCCGGGGTCTTGAGGAAATCCGACAATTTAACCACTCTCAATGCCTACCTCGAAGCCAACAATACGGGATTGTGTAACTCCGCCCACTGGCGAGGTAAAATACGCCGTGTTTATGATTTACCTTGCTGTGTTGATATCTAAAATGATGTGTCGTGAGCTCCAGGATCATCCCGAATTATGAGGAGCGTGGAAGGACGCCTTTTTTTGAAAATACTACATTAAATCCAGACCAAATGGACTCTTCACCTGGGTGGAGCCTACGCCTGTATGCTCCATCCAATTGAAGTCGGTGACTCTTTTTTGATTACAGGGAATTACAGCTGTCTCGAGGTTAAGCTCATCTTTAGCAGGGATCGCAACTTCTATTTCACGACGGTCTTTATTCCGGACATAATTTTAGTCACTTCGTCGTTCATCACGTTTTGGTTGGAGTGGAATGCGGTCCCCGCACGCGTCATGCTTGGAGTCACGACCATGTTGAATTTTTTCACCACAAGGTAACCTCTCTCAGTTTGAATGTGCAAAGGCAGCCGGGAAGGTCAGGTCGCGACCTCTGTCAATGAGCTAGGGAATGTGCCCTCAATTGCTCCAAAGAGCTCCAAATCCCAGCTATGGCTTAAATTCCAAATCCTTTCATTGGATGCTCATGAAAACATGTGCGGAATGGGGAATGACAGAATAATTACGAGATTTCTGATAATCTGTATGTATGTATATTAGTTGTATGTATATTAGTTGTATGTATATTTTGACGTTGACGGGATAATGAGCTGAAAATGGGACGGTCGTTAACTGTGCATGCGTGTGGGCATGCGGTGGAAGTCTGATAAGGGGAATGTATGTTCTCATGTAAAAAAAATGGGATTTTTTGGAACAGCAACGGTTTCCGTGCAACTTTGCCGGTAGTGTCGGACCTCACCGCAATGAATATTTGGGACGGATTCTCCATGTTTTTTATTTACGCTTCGCTCCTGGAATTCGTTTTCGTGAATTACATCGGGAGAAAGAGACCAAGGAGAGCTCACGAGCAGTCCACTCCGGTGTCATCCGTTCCGGTTTGTGAAGTGAGTCGCCTTGAAGGAGCAGAAATATCCAATTTTTCATCAAATATATCTATGCCAATTTTCTCTTCATTATATAATATTTTCTCTTGCTACCATTTTTATTTTTTTCATGCTATGAAATTTTGTTCCAGCTTGGAAAGCTTTTGTTATGAAGGATGCACTTTTTCTAATGACTTGATTTTCTTTGGTCCTGACTGAGTGCTCAAATTCCTTTTTTTTTTTTTTTTTGAAACTCTCTTCTTTGGCAAATTGTTTTCAATTGGATGTATTTGGAAAGTTTGTGTATTTTGAACGTGATTATGTTTATTAGACGAATAAGTTAGGCGAAGGTAACCGGTCGGCGCCTGGTTCCCCCGTCACTCCAAGTAATCATCCAACAGAAATTGTTTCTTGCACAAGGTGCGGCACCTCCCCCACCACTCATCCTTCAAATAGTGGCTGCAATAGTCCTACGGTAAATGCTCACAACGAAACACAAATGCAACAGGGCACACAACAAGACAGTTCACACTCAAATTTCATTTTCTGTTTTTTTTTATGATTTTCTTCGTTCTTTGAATTGACTGAATGATTGATTGATTGACTCCCTCAGTCAATTATTTTTCTCACCACTCACCTTTTTGGCGTGCAGAGCGAAAGATCTGAGTAAATAAATACTCAAAAACTCTCGACTACCGATACTAAATAAACAAATACAGAAAGTACTGTGTATTTTTGCCTGGAATGCTCTGTAGTTGACTCCATTTTGGATAATTTTGGATAATTTTGGATAATTCTTTTCAATCTGAGTGGAACACACTTTTCTCGCCATTCTTGCACATCACTCACTCGATTTTCTGTTTGTTGCTTCAGCTGGTTATGCCACCTCAAATAGTCTCTAGACTTCTCTCTGCCTTTCCTTTTTTATTAGCAATCAAGTAACGACGAGTCCAGAGTTAATCAAATGAATCCGTCTGGATCCAGTTGCTTCGTCCGACCTGACACTGCAGGAGTAAGTCGGCAAATTTCAATAAGACAGAGTTGTTCTACTTCACTTCACTAAACCACTCCTCACCTTCTGTATGCGGAGATGACCTCGTCCACTCGCTCGTTCGTCTCCCCTCTCTCGTCTCTCTGTCTCCGCAATCTATCCCTCCCATTGTTGTCTCTTCCCCTCCCATTGTTCCCTCTTGTAGCCTTGAGCTCCCATTCTACGACGAAATACCCAGCCCGCATATTCATGGCCCGTGTCAGTCTCTATGAATTTGTCCCCTGATCCCTCCCCGCTTGGGGACGAGGGCACATCTACGCATACAAATGGCAGGATGTAAATTTAATGTTACAACATTTTCGACATCCATATGGCATAAGCACAAGAGGAAAACAAACATAAATAATCGAGTCTCTTTCCGAGAGGAAATGGCAACCAAAGAAACCTTACAAGAATCCTGGAAACTAATGATTATGTATACAAATAAAGGATGTGCAAGACTGGAGTTGACTACCATTGACTCGCTATACCCCCAGGAGTCCCTCCTCTGTAATGTCCTGGTATAACTCTATCTTTCTCTTTCTCTTCCAACAGTGGCGTCGCCGAATCATAGAGAATCCCATCCGGGTTGCGAAGACCATCGACGTCGTCTCCCGCATTGTGTTCCCGATTGCCTACGCAATTTTCCTAATCTATTTCTTTGTGACTCATCAAGCCTTTAAGAAAATCGCGTCCCCTTCTTGCTGACCTCAGCCCTTCACAACCTCCGCTGATTAAAAGCTCCAGGTCACGGCGCTTCGCTAACGAACACCAAGAACCTCGGGCGTCTCACCGGAGGAAAGAAAAAAAAAGAACAATATTTCAAGCTCCGGTCTATTTATCCCTTTTTCACGTCGTCACGCTCGGCAGAATTAGAACTGTTAATTCTGTTTGTAGATGATGAACAATTAGGAATTGCGGGTAAGTCGACAAATGCTCTCCCATGGCGTGGCATCGTCGACTCCAATAAAATAAAAGAACGAAAAGAACGACTGTGGGGCCATAGTGTAGGGATTTCGCCTTGTGAAGGGCGCGAAGTGTATAATTGTGATAATGATTGGACAGAAGAGACCTTCAATGTTCGCGCAGATTTCTGCTCCCGACCATGAGATTTTCACCCCCATGTATTCCTCTTGAGGAAGGCCAAGCCGGTCATGACGAAAGATCCTACGTGTGCGGGGATTTCCTGGAGGAAAAGAGCCCGGAGGCACTTGGAGAGGTGTCAGAATGAGGGAGACATAAAAGCAATACAAGTGAATGAAAGAGGACGCTAATAGTTGTATTTAGTGGTGGCCATCCGGGGCAAGAGTGAGTCCCCGCCCCGCCCCGCCCGCCACACACCCAGTCAGTCCTAGCATTTCTCGGGCTAACTGCCCACAGAGATGGCCAACTGGACCCACTCCCCTCCGTTACCCGGAAGCCCAGTTAGCGGGAAGTAGAAGGATCGGGACATGAAAGGGGAGATTTTCATTCCTTCGTAGGACGAGAAATTCGAGATGTTATGGCATGGAGATGAGCATCACCAGGCGGCAGTACGTACCTTCTCCTAGTGTAGACATTTCAGCGAAGGCTGTGATCCAAACCAATGAGCAGCACACATTCGATGTACATATACAAACATATATAATTATATAGTGGAGCGTTCCAGAGCATTTGCAATAGAATTCAAATTGAAAATGAAGCACAAATCAGGGGCAAGTGCACTTGTACTACGGCGATGGAATCATTACGAGGACAGCTGTCGTGACGGACGAGAAAAATTAATTGTTAATATATTTACGAACTTTTTTTCCTTCTCCAAGGAAGATTGTAAGTATGGAAATGGCCATGTAAAGGAAAGCTTTAATTACTCCACCTGAATGAAACAACTGGGGTGACACTTACGATGGTTGCTATTTATAAGATTAATAATGAGCCATTTGGAAATGGTGATTTCAAGAGAGAGAAGTCAGGTATCTCTGAACAAGTTGTGTTAGCTAAACAGGTAAAAAAAAAACAATGGAACTCCGGTGGTGCTATTCCGGTGTCACAGTAGATTATGAACTCTCTCTCTCTTTCTCTAGTTCCTGCCCAAGTCTTAGTGAAAACAAATGGATAGGTGTGCAGATTGAAAGAACTCAATACTAAAAAAAATATTATTGTACATATTGAAGATACCAATTATGACTGTATTGGAAAGAAATTGTACAGAGTGCTTTTTTGATGATTGTCTCACGAAGGTGCACATGCCATTGGCTTGACAAGAACGGAGAGTGTTTCAAGATGGTTTTCTTATACAAAATCTTGTCTGAATGAGTAGGTTGTACAGTTGTACTCGTACAATACCCCTATGCTATGTACATATAGACTTACCTCATCAGATATATCCTATACTATGAAAAAGTTGTAGCGTGTACATAATATATACATATGTATGTATATATAGATATATATTATAGTGGGTCATATATGTATGTCCCTGAATGTGAGATGTTTTTAAGAAAAAGCTGGCTTTTAAAAGTTACCAATAATGTGTATGTATGTATATACATAATGTGTACAGTGTATAAGATTAATCATTTCATGGTGTAATTAATTGCAAGTAAGAGGACGTGTTTTCTATATAATTATGCTTATGATGAACTCGTCTACGGTAATAGATCCACAACAGGTGACTCCTTGAGGGAAAGCAGGAATATCCTGTCTCCCTTCCGTAACTTCTACAGAGATAATTAAGCGTGAAATATTGATAAATTATTCATTCGTTCCAAGCAAAAGTTTGCACCAAAAGCGAGAAACAGATTATCTAGTCTTTTACAGATAAGAGTAGGCGAAGAATTATTACTTGAAAATAAAAAGGAACCACAAACTGGAAAAACAGTGGAATGAATCTAATTCGAAATCAATTAATACTACCATTTAATGAAGAAAAGGAGTGGGAAAATGGGTTACGTTTTTTAGATCAATGATTGGAACATTCGAAGGTTACTGGAGCATTTGTTCGTATGTCTAAATTGTAATTCCAGGTATGCTACCGGCCGTACAACTAGCTTTAGTAACTTGTAGAGCCAATAACTTCATGTTGTACAGGTTAATCTTTTACGTTAACTATGTATACCTCAGAACATTGAGCCAGAATCCAGAATGAATATGTGCGAACACACATTTATTTCTCAGTTGTTACTCCTATATAATATATACACACATATATATACGACTTCAATGTCACATGTTATCCAATCGGATATTTACAGCTATATAGTTCCTTCTGAGAAAACAATAAAAAAAAACAAATCAGTGGCTGGTAATTTGTTCTTGTTCGTCTACTTCATTATAATCTCTGCATTGAGTTTCCTTCGATTGTATTATTTATTGTGATTGAGTGCAAGTGATCATTTACGGCTTTTTAAACTGGCACCAGGATGCGGGATTTCCAATATTCGGGGCAACTGAGATCTTTTCAGTTAGTTCAGTTCTACAAGTTCTGTGTATTTTAATAACGTGGAAGTTCCATGTGTTTTTTTACAACTTCAGAACAACAACCAACTGCAGCTACCATTGCCGATCCCACGGAAAACAACCATGCAATGACGGAATTCAACATCATGACCAAATGATCTTTGAAGTTCATACGAAATAATTTGCAAAAAATTACGTCATTTTTACTTCTGTAGGAGATCAATGCCCATGAGCTGATTTTAGGTAAACTCGTATTCAGTTTGTTCTGACGTACTCAGATTAACAATAAAAAATCAAATGAGACAATTCCTCGTATCGAGAAACGCTGTAGCAGCAAAAACATTAATTTTTCGGAAAACTGATTAGATCACATCATAGTTGAAAGCCACATTTTTGGGGCAGCGCTAAAATTACTGCTAAACATTAATACATTAAATATTTTTGTTTGAAATAAGTGAATATTCGTAAATCGTAAGGAAGTAATAATTATATCGTGGTCAACCTAAACGCCAAATAGTACGTCATAATATACTACAAGTACAGAAGTACATTAGAAAAGCATATATGGCTGCATCATTACAGGGTTGTTACAACAATCAGCAATCAGCATGCTAGAACTAGTATTCTGGTCATGGATGCAGTATTGTGAGAAATATGTATTACATATCGATGCCTACGGATTGTTTCCGACTAACAGTAAGTGCACGGACTGTTAACAGTAATTACTTGCAAAAATGACTAATTCCAAGTGACGTAAAGTCTAAAAACGATTACACAAGATGTTCACCTTTACTGAAAACTGAAACCTACCGCTGACATAATGAAACTAGATAAATAAATAAATAATCTAATCCAGAATCTCTTTACGGATCTATTAAAAAAGCATACAGATCCCCAACAAATTGGCCAAGTTATGACGGAAAAATTACCACTAACTTGGCCAATTCTAGTCGGGGTGAAACATTACGGACTAGATCTACAATAAAATTCAGCATGAAAAGGCTTTTCATCTCATATTAATTATTTCTGGGCTAGCATGCAGCATGCGGGAACATACAGGCAATTTCTACGAAATATTTTTCAGCATTTTTGTCGTTTTTGAAACTACGAGTCCGCAGACTTTGTTGAAAACAAAGTCTTCTTCAAGAATCGACACGTATAAAATTCGGTCTCCTATGCACGTAATAGCCTTTGCGTGTAAAACTTTAAAAGGGCAAGCTATAGAAGTTTCGTGAATGCATAACGGAGAGATAAGGACGCAATGAGCACCAGTGAGGAATCACAAGAGTAGAATATCCTTTAGAATAATCCTTTAAATAGTGAGTAAAATGTGCGTGATTGGAGACGGAGTTCGGAATTGCTGGTATTTGGGAGGTAAATGACGAGGGCGTCGAGATCGAGAGCTGAACGTCACTTTTCGCTGTGCATTCTCGGATGTGGTGGAGCAGCAGGAGTCGGAAGAATCTTCGTCGTTGGACAATTCGTAAGGTGAGCAATCTGTGAGGGCCTCCCTCATTAAAATGGCCGGCCTTCGGAAGTAGTAATGCCTGGAGCGCATTCTCGCTTTCCGTTTCCCTTTCCCATCATTCGCGCCCTTCTCCGTCTTGCTGGACGCAGTTCCTTCACCTTGCAGCGATGCCACCTGGACACTTCGCTTAGCGCTCGAGACTGTGTAAGGCTTCCCCCAGCTCTTGTCCAGACAAGTGGTATCTGAGGGAGAAATAACAATAAAGCACATTCAACTACTACTTTCAAAGCGTCACATTCAGAATTTGTTAGAACACGTAACACGTATTGCCAGTAGATTCAAAATTTCAAATATGACAACTGGCGGGACAGATTTGTCGAGCATTAACGATTAACCAGTGTAAAAAGGAATGCTTGGATGCAATTATGATAAATATTACTGATACTGAAAATACTGAATACTGAATACCTTCCAAGCCATGGGAGACATATGTGTTGAAGTCAATGATGGTCAGGCACGGACCTCCTGACTCGGGCTCAGAATGCCATCCCTTGGTCGGGGAATTGTCTGCTCGACGTCCGAGTGAGAATTTCCTGCCAATGATCCCGCCACCGCCAACTTTTCGACCCGCTACCTCGCCGCTCCTCTTGAGACTCTGCTTTTGCTTCACTCGACTACTCAGTCTGTGGACTGAACACACCAACATTCCTCCATGCGCATTTGCTCAAATAATTTTATGAAATATACACGAGATTTATTACAGGATATCCGTCTATACTGTAATATTTATATTCAAATTATAATTTAATTTATGTATTCATCTTATTTATAATTTATGTATATATTTAAATTATAATCTCACCCAAAACGTGTTGAACGGTGTGAAGCTCGCTGAAGTCAAACGTTTTGTAGGCTGCAGTCCGAGCTCGCATTTGATTCTTCGCCGTGCCCGTTTTCCGCTGAGATCTCTGGGAATCTTGTAGCGAAATGGATTTATCCGTTCCGCCAGTGACGTTCATGGACGCGTCCACGCAGGCGTCCTCTTTCTTGTCTCCATGTGCATTGGCCAGGCGCTTTAATTTATTTTGCTCGTAGCGCAACCTATTGGGCTCAGCCATGACGGCATCTCGGTCACTCTCCTCCACGGAGGAGTCAGAGGAGCCATCGTCCCTTTCCTTGGTTAATTGAGCCAACTGAACGACCGCCTTTTCTTGGGAAACACTAGCTCGTGAAAGTTTTCGGCGCTCCTTTGCTTTCTCCTCAATTTTGGGATCTAATGCAGGCGCCGGGGGAACAGCCGGGACTGGCGAGGAAGACTTCTGCACCGCTTTTCCTTTCGAACTCTTCATCGTTCTGGGCTGACTTCCGGATCGAGACCGGGATTTCTTTCTCGTCTTCTTTTCTTCTTGGGCTGGAGCGGCCACGGTCTGCGTTAAGATGTTCGCAGGGATGACGCCAGTCACCTTGTAGTACTCGAACAGTGTCCGGGCGATGTTTCTCCCCAAACGGAAATCTGAAGGTGTAAACAGTTTCAATCCATTCAAATGCTCTACAAGGCTATCGAATCAGAGTCAAGCAAATGTCATCACGTACATCCATCCTCGTTGTAAGTGACCAGGTGACTGGAAAGGGCCTGATTGTAGCCCAAGAAGGACACTTCCAGGGTGTAAACGTTCACGGACGAGCGCAGTATTTCACACAAGTGCCTGCGTATAATTTAGATGAAGATGTGAAATTAGTCCTATAACTCTAGTGCCTGAGTTATAAACTCAATAATAATAGTATTAGTATTTTTTTTTTATAAATAATGTTTCACGATGAATTTCCCGAGATTAATTAATTAATTCCCCTAACATGGAAATTCATGAAATTCAATTTTGCTCCTGGATTCGTCGTAAATAAGCTTTAAGCCAGTAGGACTGAGAAATCATTTGCTACGGGATTCTCTACTGATCATGGCTGATGGCAAAAAGAAACAACTAGGGCTTCTACATCAGTGTTTCATTTGGAAAATACAGATGGCGTCCTTTGTCTACCTACATGGCCCGAATCAAAATCTAGGGAAATGATCCGCAGGAAGAAGACATCGGAGATTCTCAAAGGCTTTCCTTCAAATAGCATGCATTCTATGTACCTATGTATAATACTATGTATAATAATATGTACTATTTACTATTTCAGTCCATTCGTAGCCAGTATTTTGAAGTCTCCCTTTGACGCTCCTAAACTGTAGTTGAATTGTAGCTCAAAATTCACTCCACATGATGCAAAAGACACTTTTGCGGTATCCCAAACAACGTGGGTGTACACGTAATTGCAAGTTTGCCAAAAAAAGTCTCCAAAAGAGTTGGTGAAGTAGCATTTACCTTCTGGCTGATCCACTTTTACTCGCATCACGGTTATACATGGTGTGATTCACATTAAAATCTTCCGCGTTGTGCGCCAGGAGCTTCGGGAAGAGAATGTGGCGCTCGAACCTGCGAGCCACGTTCAAATATATCTCATTCCCGTCCAGACTACAACGACCAGGAAGTACTGGCTATTATTATTCTGTGACTTACCGGTACACGTCATCGTAGGAATTCCCATAAATGAATGCTCCCATAAGACTGGAATGGGCGTGCATATCTATGACCATGTCCAGATCAAGCGTCTAGGAGAAATGTACAATCATTTGAATCCATGAAAGCCTCTTCTGTCTGCATAAACGGAAGTCTTTTAAATAAGCAAGGACAAGGAAGAAAGGATATTTTAGCTGAAAGCATAGTTGAGGAATTCCTGTGTTGCTAATAATTACCGTTATCAATGTACCTCTTTTGCTCTACAAAATATCCCTTGCCACCTCAACAAATCGTCTGAGAGGTTGTCAGGGGCCGCTTTCAAAATGACTGGCGAAATTAAGTCTGAGTCTCTGCATGTGTGTGATAGGAGGATATTCATCAAGCTAAGGTTCAGTCCGACGTGTGCTTGGAGTGAGCTCCCAGGACTAATATTCACGCCCAGCCTTCCGGAAATGGTCAGAGACATGGAGTTGTTCACACTCTCTCCATGAGCCAGATTTGGAGTGAGAGAAAATCCACGGACCAATGATTATGGGAGGGCATGAGCGCAGCACGGCCTCTTCCGCACACAGCCGTTGGAAACGGAGTGATATTAATTTTGCAATGAGACCCTGTGTTTGTGCCATCGTATGAGCATGTGATTACGACTAGTTATGGAGAGAGAGTGTGAGAGAAAGAGGAAAGAGAGGGAGAGAGAAAGAGAAAGAGAAAGAGAAAGAGAAAGAGAGAGAGAGAGAGCGAGAGAGTAGAAAGGGGATTGTGTTGTGGATTGTGAGGATTGCGGGAGGAAGGGGAGAGGGCGAGCTGGTGGGCAGTGGTCCAAAAACTCTGGTTACAAATGTCTTCTGCATGGATAGCTTTCAGTCTCTCTCAGCCTCATGTGTGTACACACCAAGAGTTTTCTTTTGGCCCAAGAAGGGAACATGATTTTGAAGCAGGGAATCACACTTGTCTCGTCCTTCATGGCTCTTTTTGTCTGCCGAATATATGCAATATTAGCCTCTCTCCATTTTTCCCCTCTTTACGACTGGCGTATCCGGTTTCTCCACTTTCACCCAAACTCCTCATATCTAATTATAGCTATATATTTACTCTTCCCTCGCTCGTCCTCTCCTCGTCGTCTCTCCTTTTATTCTTCACTTCCCGTCTTCCTCTTTCTCCCTCCACTTCCTCTCACATGGCAGTCTTTGAAGGACGAAAGGAGAATGGGAGGAAGAGAGAGAAAGAAGCAAGAGAGAGAGAGAGAGAGAGAGAGAGAGAGAGAGAGAAAGAGAAAGCAAAGAGAGAAAAAGAGAAAGCGAGAGGGAGAGTGAACAGACGAGAGTGTTGCGGCGGAAGATCCTCCTCACAATCCACTTTCCCCTCTTACTCTCTGACAATCGACAGTTTGACTTGGACAAAGCGCCCTAGGATTGCCATTGGCTGAGGGAGTGCTGGCTTGTTCTCACAGAACCGGAAGTCTCTGGATAAGTGCCTTGTTTGAGGCTCACAAAAGAGCTCCATGCCCTTCTACGAGACTCCTCCCGGAGTGAAAAATCAACGGCAGAATGTACAAGTGGATTTTATGAGCTACTTGAACTAGTTACTTATTTATTGTATTAATATTCCCTGGGCATTAGTTGGGGAAACACTCATTCATACTTGCTTCCAAGCATTCCGTTCCCCACAAACTGTACTAATACTAGCAATGGAAAACTCAGGAAAGAGTAGTTCCAGTATTGCTCATCAATTGAGCTTTCGCACTAAACATTCTCTCTCAATAGCTGGAATTTTTACTGCATTTCGACCTATGACACAGCTCAAAAGTTCCACAACCAAATAGACTATTAGGAGACAGACAAGAGAGGGGAGAGGGCAATGAAGCGGAGACTGAATGGAGATGAAAGATGAGTAAAAGGAGCGGATTCCAAGGAGATTGTTGGAGAAGAAGAATTTCAACAATGTCTGTTAGAAGTTTGTCTGGAACCAGAGAATCATTGCTTTTCCAAAGGATTTGTCTGTAAAGAATTTACACACTGCGGGCATGTACATATGTATACGTGTGGAAGTACACATGTATGTATATGTTATGTACATGTCAATGTTCTTTTTCATCTTGCTTCTCAAAAACTTTTCCAATAATTCCTCGCCTCAGTTTCGTGTACTTCTCCAGTGAATGCCTATTTCTTTCAAGTCTCTTCGCTGTCACCTCCTCCAAGCTCTCTCGCCTCTGATGTTCCCCCCAGACACAAGTCCTAGCTCAATTGATTTGAATGATTGTTTTGTGAACAACAAGTATGACACGTACAAGGGACTTCCTGATTATTACGTCCTAACTTTCATTTCCTTTGTGCAGGATGTTTACAGGTACGACTGCTAGCTGTCCTTTATTTGATGGCCAAATTAAAGACAGAACGTCCTCCGCATTAATTGCAGACAGCACAAGAGTGCCCACTGCCGACACACAAAAGCATTTCACACACATTCGATCTTGACTAATTGTTTGCACAGCTAAAATATGGCCCTGGAATAAAAATGTGGAAGCGATCCCCGACATCCTGAGGAAGACAAATGGTATGATAAAATGGGAGGAAGGAAAAGCCGTCTGATGAAGGAGAATCAGAGTAGAAAGGACTGGAGAGACGTGAAGATGTGGAATTGAGAAAAAAACGTTTGTCAGTGCCTACTGGAAAGGAAAGAGAGAGAGAGAGAGAGAGAGAGAGAGGAGAAAGGAGAAAGGAGAAAAGGAAGTGGAAGAATGACTGGAGGAAGTATTACACATACATATGTATCGGGAAAGAAATTTTTGTTTTGTTTTTTTAGTACAAGAACCAGGACCGACGAAGCATTTACTCTGGGAATTCAATGGGAAAGGAAGGAGGAGAAAGTGAGGAGAAAGCGAAGGGAAGACAGGCGATGGTTGTGGGAAGAGAAGTGAGGAAATAGCAAAGGCATCCTCGTACAAGGAAGACTTGGAGGAAGAGGATGAATTAGAATGAAAGACAGAAAAGGGAAAAGATGAATTATTGCCAAGTAGGAATTGGGATGTGAGTTGGTTGGAGTATTTTTGGGGGATGGAACCTTCCTCCAGAAATCCGCTCCTCCGCCTCAATTCCATCTCTCTTGCCTATCAACAACTTGTTTCTTTTGTCCATGTCATCAATTCACTCAAAAACTCTCCCGTTCCCCCCATCCTTTTTCTCTTTCTGTAATAAGAGTAAGAGCCAAGGAGGAGGAAGAAGGTGAGGGAGGAGAGAAAAAGCAGGGAAGATCTCTACATGTCAACTGTGAGAAAGTGTGCAAGTGGCCTTTGTTAGATGTGGAGCTGCCGTTAAGATTTCTTTGGCTCATTCTGGAGCCGAGATTTGGGGGAAAGGGTCAGAGTGTAAGGTGTGTGGGACGGGAGAAGGAAATACATGAATCAATGGGAAAGAGGTTGAGGAGGGAGAAATTGTGAAGGGCTGGAGTGGAAATGGAGTCCAAATGCTGAATTGGGGAAGACGCTCCAGGATGCTTTTGGGGGTTTTGGAAGTGCCGGCTGGAAGAAGGAGTCAAGTGTCAGTGAATCCTCCTTCTCCTCCGCTCTTTTAGTACAAGAAAAAAACAAGAAAAAAGAATGGAAAGGAGAAACTCTTTCCGCTCTCAAATTCACCTTTAGCCTACAGATGTTTCCATGATTTTTTTCCCTTTTTCCCAGACACACAAGCTTGGGTTAGTTCTATCTGTGTTTTAACAAAAATGTCAAAAGCACTTTTCCTCATTCTTCCTTTGAGATAGATACCCCGTGCTTGGTGGACCGACAACACTCGCTGTAACCAAAGAGACGAGAGAGAGAGAGAGAGAGAGCAGGAGAGGGAAAGATAGTGCTGGAGAGCAAAAGTAATCTTCTTTGACGGTTAACAACTGAAACAATATTTTCTCTGGGTATATGTGTGCTCTTTTTTCTTGATAAATTAAAAACTGTAGAAAGTACGAGAAAAATCTCATGTCTTCCTACATTACTGCGTCATCGCCAGCTTGTGCGCCACAACAATGTAAAGACGGGGCCTTCTCCAAGAAATGGCGATGTAGAAACTCTCCCGGCGGTGATGTCAGGAAATAATTTGTTCCATGATGAAGCTGAGAGCCAGAGGAGCTTCCCGCCATTCGACCCGGCCGCCCCCAGTTTACATGAAAGGAAGCGTGTAGTGTATGATTTAACTCAATTTTGGGCTTCCGCTCGGGGAGAAGCTTCCACTCATCAGTCTATCCTCAAGTACCTGTCGATTCTTAAGCCCGAAGGGACTGCGGCACAGCTTTCCCCATCTCCCATATTTACTTTCGTCCTCCCCAAAGCGAAAGGGAAATTCTTCCTATCACAAAAACTCCGGCCACAAAACAGGAGCTTACACCCATTCAAGGTAACCGCATATCACTCCCTCTTTGGCATTCTTCCAACTTTCATTTAAATTAATGCGCAATATCAACGCCTTTGTTTCTTACGAGCTATTCCTTCTGATTTATGCTGGTGCTTCGGGACGGGTAGCGGGAATAACTCTGCAACAACTGAATGCCGCTTCAGCCCGCATTCCCTTGTTGTTTGTCAAATGTCGGATTGAAAAAATAATTGTGAGAATAGCTTAGACGAACATGTGGACTAGCTGACTAGATAAAATTGGCTGGTCTATCCGCTCTATTAACAAGGCGTTTGCGTTCTGTAACGGACATAAGAACTAGTCCAGTGCTCCATCTACGTAGATGAGTATTGAAGGAGCACTGGCGCCTAATTTGTTAATATTACTTTCACTTATTTGTTAAAGCCGGCATGCTCTGGACATTCAGTCAAGGCGTGCCACCGAGCTTTCTTATTTGATTGTGTTCTTGTTAAAACTTCAGTATGTGCTGACGAGCTGCTGCAAGGAAGACCGAGTTTAGACCAATAAATATATTATTTTGAAGCAGCAAAAGTTCTTGTATTTTTTAATGAAATTATTCGATTCATTTTTCTAAGTGTTTTAGGGAAGATTCTAGGAGAGGATTTTCCGGGTAAATTAGTGAGAATAGTCGGGAAGCGCACACACCTAACCCCAGAACATCCCCGAGTCTCACAGTTCATAGCGCAGGGATGCTAACCATGCAAAAAATCTGTCCAAAGAGATTCAAACGAGGTAAATACATAGACGATTTGCGGGGAAAGCAAACTAATGAGACTAAGAGAGATAGATAAAAGATGAGAAATTGATCTGAGATGCGAGACTCACTTTGCTGGCATCCAGCTCGAGGAGGAAGTTCTTGACGGCATGGAGTGTGGGATGAGACCAGGGAGACACTTGGTTCCAATGTCGATTGAGGTCGTAACCCATCAAGGAGCACCTGGTAGAAGGACAAAGCCACAACCACAATGCTTTCAGTACATCCATCTACATCTCCTCCAACCCTCCAGTCTCCCCACCGCAAAAAGACCGTCCCACATGCTTCCCTGGAACGAGGCGTCTGCTAGCTACCTCGCTCTCCAAATCCCTCTTCAATTCCCTCGGTGGAGACGGACTAGGAAAGGCCTGAGTGCCTCGTGGAAGAGGAGAATTGAGGAAGATTAAAAATGTTGGCGGCAGACCGAAGTGGCTGTCCTACACGTGTTCTATAACCTCAACGCTCAATAGCTACTTCTCTCTTCTCCCTCAAATGATGGGATGAAGGGAGGTGTGTAAATAATGCTATGCACAGGGTCCTCCTTCCATAGGAGATTCCCGTGGAACTGGTGGTGAAAGGCGGACGTCAGCGCACATGCAATTAGGCTTATCCGTAGCTCACAAATGTTTGCGTTGTCCTGGTGCTGGCAAATGCGTTGGGTGAGATTGTTGATCCGTTGGCATGGAGTCGAACCTACCTCGCTCCCGAGTCCCAAGAACGGTGAGGGAAGGAAAGCAAATCCTCAGTCTAGAACCCTCTTATTAGTCTTCCACGGACCAGGAAGGTCAAATTACAGTTAAGATTGTGATGGAATTTGACATTTGCATTTGTTCGTTGAAAAACTCACAGATTTTCCAGATGTCTAGAGCTCCTGCTATCCCTTAACATAGCCGGGATTCCAGATATCTGCAAAATCTGGGAGTTTTTCAAGGCGCCCAATATGTAAATACTTCCATGAAAGTTTCATAATTCCCTACTCTGCTAGTGCTGCGGAAACAAATGGGTGAAATTCCTTGAAATAATCGACAGACGTATGCGGGCTGTGCTGAACATGTTCCTCCGAATGTGTCCAGTTAGACGCGCGGATATTTGACAAGGTGTCTAAATATACTGGCACGATTCTCCAGTCCTGTACGTGTGCACATCGTCCGTGAAGAATCATATGTATCCATCTCCACCGAGCGCTAATTCAGGAAGTGATCACCTCCATTCTGCCTCTAAAGTAATCTGCTCTCATAAAGTAATCAAGTCCAGTCAAAATCAAATAGATGCACTAGGGCCTTGGACGGACCACCGCGCCTATACGTTCCTTTTAGCTAATTTTTCGTTCGATCGTACATTTTATTTTTTCAACTTAATTTATCCAACTAAATTTTCGAACCAAACTTGTGTAGAGAACCAGGAATTGAACCATGAAAATTAATGTGTATAATTAATTTTCAATGGTGGACGGACTGATGCCTGTGCCATACGCAGTAGATGCGGTAAAAGTAAATTGAAAGTAGCGGTAAAAATAAATTGAAAAAATTAATTTATATAGGTTGATTAGTGAGTTTGGAGAATCCTAATTAAAATTTCTCATAATCTTCATTTTGAAAAATGTATTCAATTTTCGTGGTTTTAATTTATTTTTGGAGATGATGACTTACTGCAGGCAAGAAAAATGGAGATGATCACTACCTGAATTAGCGCTCGGTGGAGATGGTTACATATGATTCTTCACCGACGACATGCATATTCACCTATTCCTATGGACACCCAGCCGTGGCCTGAGAAACTACCAGGCGTGCTAATCTATACATAATGAATTGTGGCAAGGAGGACGAAGAGTTTTCATTGACGCCATATGTGATGTTGGAGTTTCGAGGTGAATTGGAAAAGGTTGTTTAGTGGAAAGGAGGTGATGCTGCGGAATGTTGGTTGCTGGAGAAAGTACAAGAGAGATCGGAGGAGAACCTCCGGCTGTTTGGATTTCGCTGGTGTAACTATCCTTCCGCCACTTGGCATTGTCAGAGGACTCCTCTCCTCTCCTGCATTCTCCTGGGCAGAATGGAGGGACACGGACAAGGCCAGCTCCATTTCCTCCCCTCATTCTCCCAGCCGCTCCAGGACTAACCATTCAATGCCTCTTTTCTCCTCCACATTTCCATTCTTTTTAAGAGCCCGGCTTACTTTAGCTTTACCCTTTTCATGACACTCCAACAACTTTCTTTGTTTATTCTAATGTCCTGAGCCAGGGAGGACTCCAAAAACAATGGCCAGGAGCGAACTTTCACTTGTTACCACTCTCAACTTATATTTCTCTTCTCCGTGGTGCAGAGACGAGCTCATGGGACGTCATACTACCATCTTTTCTACTATTCTGGTTTCTCTTGCGGAATATATATTTTAAAACTCCTGTCACTTCGTGTCTGGTTATTTTGTAGTGAGTCTTGCAAAAGAAAGCAAATAGTCGTAGTGGTGTTGAGAAGGAGAAAGGGCTCACCTGTAATTGCCGAGAAAGACGCCATCCGGGTTCATCATGGGAATAATTTTAATGATGATATGATCCCGTAGCGCGCTCATCATGGCATGAGTGCTCATAAGAAAGTCCATTAAGCCTACGCAAATGTGTTCATCTTCATTGTGAATTTATTCTTACACAGCAAAGTAAACGTGTCTTGGGCTAGAAGTAGAACTTTTTTCATAGTTTTCCAAATCAGTTATGGTGAGCAAGAAGGTCATGATAAAGAGGAGATAACTGCGGGAGAGAAAGTTAGGGATAAACGTCTTTGGGAGGAATTGGAGGGAGGAGAAAGTCAGGCTGAGTCAGGCTGAGGAAAGGGAGTTGAGGAGTAAAGTAATGGACTAACCCTGTGCAATGAAGGATGTCGGAGACTCTCCTGGATGACTCCGAGCGATGATGACAACCAATTTCGGTTTTTTCCCCACATTCGAATTCCCAGCGTTTACATTGGTGATGGTTATGACTTCTACTTTCCGGTTTTGCTGGAAAAAGAAATAAAAATGAACTGTCTCTTGATCATTTCTGGAAAATACCCGATTTACTCCGCAGGAGAGACTTTATCCAGCTATTCTGGGATTTATATTGGAAGTAATTCTTGTCTTATTCCTCCCCGTTTGCTCACCGAAGAGGGAATGCGGGAAGGAAATAGGTTGTAGGATGATGGCGGAAATAAGAGAAACTGGCATTGATACGAAAAAATGGAATTTCATAAGAAAAGGAAATTATTATGTGGGTTTTTTTTGTCTTTCCGTCTGCCGCCATCTTTTAAAGCGCTCACAAACGAGCATTGTCTAAAATAAGGCCAATGCCTTTGCGCACCCCTCTTGCTGGATTCTTCCAGAGTTTAACCAACATTAAAGAATGACTGGAAGATGATTGGCTAATTATGTTGGCCTCCTCCAAATTCCTATTTCCTGTGACTTATGTGTGTGCCGTGTGCCGTTAGGCTCATGTCAGTGCGGCCTAAGGAAATATCATGCTTTTCTCCTAAGACTGACCAGCAGTCGTCAGGTAGCGGAGAAAAATTGTCCAAATTCTTTTCCGGGGGCTTCAAAAAAAAAAGTCTCCGACGCTCATAACATTCCAAAAAAAAAACTTTTTTGCTCCATGGAATTTCAAGTCGTGTTGGAAACTGACTGGGAGCATTTATCCTTTGGATGAGAGTTCCCAGTGAAGTTTTTCTCCTCTCCCAATGCCTGGATGATCTCCGAGGAGGGAGAAGTACATGCCATGACAAATGTACTTTCCTCACACCCCCGACATTGAAGAATTCCTTTGACGAGCGATTTCTCTGGTCCCCAAAGACCAAGATCAACCCTGTCAAGACTGTGGAGGAGGAGTTAGGAAGCAATATTTTATGTAGTCTTCAAAAATGGTCAATAGCATGAAACAAAATCAAAATTACGTCAAGGAAGGCGGATTTTTGAAGGCAGACTTGAGTATATGCTACATGCTTTTGCTACATGCCTGTTGTCCCCCTTGGAAAAATGGTGCCCTGGAGCGGTTGGGTGAGTTGAGAGAGAAAGGTCCTTCTGTGAGACAGTCCTTGTGTGACATGGTGAGGTCTGTGAGTGTGATGCGGAATGAAATCCTCGGAGCAGAATGTGGTCCATCTCTACTAATGAGACGGAGCAGGAGTACGTGAGTAGACAATGTCTTTCGTCTCTTTCGTCTCTTCACTCTCTCGCTCTCTCGCTCTCTCGCTCTCCGCCGGTTGAAAAATCGAGGGAAGGGAAGAGAGACTCCGACATAATTACTTAATTCAATTTCCTCTCCCTTTCACTTTCCCTTGGACCCTGGCCAATGTTGGGAGGTGGGGACGACCCAGCTTCTTCCCTTCACTCCTCATTTCCCTCACGCCATCCAAAATTGTTGCGGTAGCGAGCTCTGCTTTTGATTATTATACTTTCTCATCCGCTTCCGCAGGTCTCCATTACGAGGAGCATATGCACCTAATGTGGGCACCACCAACTTCCCCGCCGCCTCTCTCTCTTCCTTTACTTCATCAAATTTCATGGGCTCAGATGTCTGGGCAAGTGCCCACCTTTCATCTTCCTCTCCATACAGCGCTCCTTTCCCTTTCACCAACCTTTTTATGTCCCACTTCCTAATTTCATTTTCTCTCCTAGTGGAGCAAAGCACGTCCATGGAACATGGCACAGGGTCTAGGCACAAACCGGGTGTCTTTTAGATTTTTTCACAATCCAATTCCCTTTTGTGAAATATACACCAGCATATCCGAGTTCCCCACTGAACCTCCAATGTTCCTCATACGTCTTTGGCAGCAATGGAAGCCGATTCCCGTAGAAAGGTAACTTTCCCCACCAACGAATTGTTGCTCTCTTCAATTTTAAATTCTCTTCAATTTTTGGATTTACACCGCTTTTAGTCCGTAACCAGCATGTGTATGAAATCCTCATGAATCTACACGATGCTTGACTTGATGAGCGAGATTGAGCTTGAGGTACATTTGCTTTCTCCTATTTTTTATATCTACTTTCTTCGATTCTTTGCATTTGCTTTCTCCTTGTCTTTATCATTCCTGTAATTACATCTCCCTCGGATTGACTGTGCCTAGTGCAGGCGTCATTTACACGAAGGGTAGTGCAAGTTATGAGGCAGTTATTTATTTCAGCACTGACAAGAAATGCGCCAGAGAAAGCTAGCGCTGGGAGAGGAAGAGAAAGAAAATGGCTGAAAGTTGTGTTGTGTTGCTTAGCAGTAGTTGGGTGGGCAAAAGATTTATAAATTGGGGCTGCTATTTGTATTTTAATAATAATACTATATTGTATCTACTACAATAATGTGCAGTATGTCCGTCATAACTATGGGATGAACACATTGGGATTTCTGATATTGTGGTTAGTGGCGTATGTTAATATGTATATGAATCAACATGTACGATCTATATGCACGTATTTAGGAAATATGAACTTATTCCAAGCGACAGTTATTGAGATAATGATATCTCTTTGTATTATGTATTTATGATTTGTCCATTTGTTTTGTGATTGTTCATTCATACTAAGCTGCAGATATTATTATGTCACTGCAATAATTATAATATTAATAGTGCTGTTGCAGTGATGTTGATATTGTAGACTACAGTTGTAGAGTACTATTGTAGAGTGCTAATAACTAAGGTTAAAAGTAAGAATGAAGAAAACCATCAATAGAGGTAAGACGTAAAGAAATAAAGCTCTTAGTAATTTATAGAAATCTTCCATGTTTTAAGGGATTTTTGAATCATCCTTCACTTTTTTAACACCTGTAATTACATCTCCCTCGGATTGACTGTGCCTAGTGCAGGCGTAATTTACACGAAGGGTGGTGCAAGTTATGAGGCAGTTATTTATTTCAGCACTGACAAGAAATGCGCCAGAGAAAGCTAGCGCTGGGAGAGGAAGAGAAAGAAAATTGCTCCACAAGAAAGTAAAAACTTGGGTGAATGTAAATTATGGTGAAAATACAGAATAATATGCTGAGCTGATTATGTTTTCCAAAACTATTTTAATAATTTGAAATGGCATTATACTAGCCACGTAACGTGTTGATTGTGAGATGGAAATAACTTTTTAGTTTATTTCGGTGGAGTGAGTTTGAAGGAGAAAATAAAGTCCATTTGTTGAATAGAAAGACATTCTTTGACATGTCTTGAACATGCTAGCATTCAGGATAATCTCTTCCATTTTTTCTGTACATAGATATAATTATAATATGTAATATAGATATATTTATAATAGTTATTTATATTTATTTATAAAGTTGTTCCTTCGCTTCGTTCCTCCCACAGTATATTTAGGTATACCTATAAATACGTATATCTATATATGTACTATTATGTATAGCACACATTCTTTCTCAACCATCTGCTGGGCTCGAAGAGACAAGTGGAAAAGGATTTCGTGGTTGAGGACGATTAGAATTCGGCTGTGGAATATGAGGCTAAGAGGAATGTGTGAGGTTCTTGGTTCTTCCAGTTATTAACATGGGCAGTACTTGGCTCCTCTTGATTGAATTGGAGCTCTTTGCCACGCCACTGGTGCGGCTCATATCTTACGCCGCGCTGCACAACATTTCCCCCTCTTCCCAATCCGCTTTCTCCCAGCATAAATCTAAGCCCGTCCAGCTCAATGATGTAATTTTTGTGACCAGAAAAGAGTCATTTCTAGCCAAATTTATAGCGGTGGTCCATTAGTCTCGCTCCAAATATTATGTGGTGGCGCAAGGACAGAAAAATACATATGTATTCTTCATACGGGAAGCAATCATGAAGGGGACTGGAGTTGGAGTTTCTATGTGGCTTTAAAGCCTTCAACGGGGCAATAAATCCGAGAAAGTAATTATTGTACTTGGGTAATTGCTCTTCCAGTTAAAAAGTGTGGGGACACAGCCAGGGCGACGAGGAAAGTCTAGCTAGTTACACGCGTTTACATTTCAGGCCCAAGAGAGGCATAATCAACTTTTGCCCTCTCCGCTCACTCCATTCAGTTGACCATTCAATGTAATCTTTTAACCGGGTGAAAAAAACATTTTCCCAGCTCATGAATTTAAAAGTGTAATGTGAGTGAGGGGGTAAAGGATGGGCGCGTGTTGGGGGAAGGGACGGTGGAAAAGTTTTTTTTCGGCGGGGGAGTGGAAGAAAGATTGGTGGTGCTAGAGTGTAATTTAAACGTGTATTGGGAATCCAAGTTGTCTGAGGGAAGTCGAAAGTAGGGAAAGCGTGAATAAAATGGGAAAAGAAGCGGGGAGCTCCCTGTGACGCTAACCAAAGACGAAAGAGAGCCCTTTTTTTTTCCGCCCGGCCCCGGAGAAAGTTATGCCGTCCAAACTCCGCTTTCTCCTGGAAAAGCGGGAAGGGACAGGACGGCGAGAAATTAAAGCCTTTACCTGAAGGAGGAACTAAGCACAAAAAAATTCTTTTGTACCCAAATCCTATTAGAGAAGAAAAGTCTTTCATTAATTAGATTCAGTACATTTCTTTTGCTCCGCAAGGATTTCACTCCCTCCCTTCTTGCCACCAAGCACAAAATCTGGATTTTTTCTCTGTAGCAACTCCAGCATTGATCTTCGACTACGCTTGCCATTGTAAATAATGTCGACTTGCTATTCGCTAGACCCTCACTTCCTGGTATCGGAATAATTGAGGGGATTAAGGAATCAAAGGGGTTCTTTCCAGGGCCAGTTATCAGATTCTGCATCCAAAGAATCTGTGGGAGGGACTGAAAGCCCTTGGATGTGCCAGGGATTTGCGACGTTATAGCGAATTGGAGGAAGAAAGGAAGGAAGAGGAAAAAGGAGAAGGACCAGATAACATTTGATACTGCCGGAGGAGAATCTGTGCAAGGCAAAGTGGAGAGGAGGAGGAGAAAGGGAGAAGGTGGAGGATGTCACTTTTTACTCCCTCCATATAACTTTACATACAATTCCGCTCCTCCATTACAAAATTTTATGCTTTTTGTTCGCACTTTTTACGTCCGCCCCACCACAAGCCAGTCTCGTGGAATAAAAAGCGATCCCACATGGCACATGCAATCCAGAAGTAAATTGGGAAGCTTCTCCCTAACCCTCAACTTGAAGGGAGCACCGCGGACAAATGCGTGTTGTCACAGATCCCTTGGAAAAGTCCAGTTGCTCTTAACTTCTGGACTAACTGAGCAATGAATCATAATGTGCGCCCATGTCCCTGTCTTCCAGCTTAGTAGGCATTTCTTCCCTGGAAAAATTAGTCAAATTAATTTTGTGAGGGTTCATGCAGGCCCTCAACTGAGAAAGTGCGAAGATGTTAGGAAGAGCTGATGAGAATACGTAATGGGGCTTTTGACCACTGCCAGTTACGCCTTAAGACTACGAAGCAAATTCTTTCCCTCGAATAAACTTCATTACTGCTTGATTTGGAGAAGAAACTTGGTGGAATAATCATCCTTCGCATATGCGTTGAATAATTCCAAGCGGCACGGAAAGACGCTCGTCGTTGAGAAGCGAGCCATTGTTTTGCTTTAATAAAACTCTAGCCGACCGGAAAGGGGAGCCAATGAATTTTAAAGGCTGCTTGAAATTGACCCACGTCACCCCCAACCCTCTTTTGTAGAAGCATTTCTCCAAGTCTCTGTTCCCTTGAATCTCAAAAAAAAATGTTTTCGGATATCTATCTTCCATGTTTGTTTTGCCATCTCGGTGAAAGTTGCAAAAATGTGGAGGGAGAGGACAATTGTAAGTAGAAGCTGGAAGCTAAAGGAGAATGCGGGGGATTCTATAAAATCTTTGCCGAGATTGATGGTGGAGGGAGTGAAGGAGGAGTAGAATGGCGGCTTCTGAGGACTGACAAGAGAAATAATCGAGGAAAATACAAGGAGTTATTATAGAACCCGAATTCTATCGCTGTCAGCGCCGGGAAATGGTGGATCTCACAACTCCCTAGAACCATCCCAAGCACTGTGACATTCTCAAAGACACATTCAGCAGGAAGATTGATACGGCGTGGAAATTGTGGTTCCAGCACATACAAGAGCAACTCTGATCGTGAGTGAGAAAAAGTAGGAAGAAGGAGAGATCGGGAGATAAAAGGAGAGTCAGAGAGAGAGAGTGAGTATGAGAGAGATTGCTGTAGGGAGAGAGAGAGGAAGAGAGGAAGAGAGATAAAGAAGGAGAGAGACGGCGGAGAGTCTCGCCTCAGATCCCATCAGTTGAATCTTGTTTTCTTCCTACCGATCATGCTCCGGATTATGGCTTAAGGAATGTAAAATTGGCCGCAAAGAGTTTCACTGCCTTTCCCCTGCCGTCTCACTTGAAGTGAAGAGAAAGAGTAAAGAGGTGCTGTCTTGATGTCCCACCCTTTGGAACACGTCAGGCGAGGGCGCGAGGGCGCGAGGGCGCGAGGGGAGAGACGAAAGGAGTAAAACACTCACAATTAGTCTTCTCTTTCTCTCTTTTCCCTTCTTCTCTTCTTCTTCAAACACATGGATACATCCATGGACATCCACATAGATACATATTGCAGTCCACTCTCTCTATAACGGTTTCCGCACTATAATGGTATTCACAAACCCGCCCGAGAGATTTACTATGATAAATTTACCATCTATAGCAGTTTTTTCTCAATTATGGGGAAGTTTTGAACCCCCCACCATTCAGCTTCTCTCCCTAGAACGGTTTTAAGTCACGCCTTCGCGTAGTTCTCTCTCTATAACGGATTTTCCATTACCTTTGAATCCCCCGCCGTTTAGCTTTCTGCTCTAAAACGGTTTTAGGCCACGCCTTCGCAAATTTCCCTTCCTATACCGGTTTTTCTTTAATTTTGAATCCCACGCCATTAAATATTTGTCCCTATAACGATCTTGTATCATTCCTTATACGGGTTATTCTCTATAACGGTTACATGTAGGTGTTTTGCTAAACCGTTATAGAGAGAGTGGACTGGGTTATGTATTGGAGGGAGTGGAGAGGCGCTCCTCTTTTGGTCCAAGTCTCTCTGGCGCGTCCCTTTCCTTGGACTGCAGTATTTTCCTCCTGGAAATCCTCCTTCAGCCTGGCCGTATGCCCCGCACGGATTGCCCAACCAGCGATGCGACAGAGTGTCAAAGAGAGAAAGAAAGCTCGTGGCACGTTGCTCTGAATGGGAAAGAAGAGCCACTAGAATTGTATCATTGGGAAGTCCCAGCACATGCCACACTAAATCATGGCCAATTTAAATTCTTTGTTAATTCATACAGTTTTTGTGCCGCACCAGCAAATGCTTCTGCGGACTCCCAACATCCCATCTTTGTATATATTTGAGTTGAAGAGAGGAGACGAAGGAAATTGCGGTCGCTGTCCCTCTCCCCACTCACATTTCCGGAGAGCTGGGGCCTTGTTCTGCCGACGAGTGTAGAATTTCTTTCAAGATTATCGTAAACAACAGCTCCCGCAACGAAACTCTGCTGACAATCTGTATTGGCGGTTGCTGCGGTAACCCTTATTGATTCTGGCATTACTCAGATGGATTCCAATTCCAACCGACGCTCTCCTTTTCCCTTTGTCTATTTAATCATGCCTCGGAATGAAAAAAAAAAATTCTTGCCAAGATTTTGACTTGAGAAAGTACCCGAGTCTGGATTTGTGGATTGGAAGGAGAGACTCTGAAGAATATCATGCCAATTTCGCAAATGTTAGTTTTAACAAGTCTCTATTTGTCCCAAGACAGAGAAATGAAGGTTGGCAAGCGGAATTTGGACAAGGTTCCTGCATGAGACTTTACTAAACAACTTGACTTGATCAGACCACAGGATTAATGTGAGTTTGTGTGACATGGAAATACGAAAACTAAGGTGGCAACATCAGCTGACAAAAAGGAGTTCAAATGAGCGGATGCTGGCAACTTTGTGAATATGTTCTGGGGGCTGTTATGAGTGGGCCGGAGCCTGGAGGGTTTGGGGAGGTGGAAAAATTGAGGAGGAAGGAAGTAAAATATGCGAAAGTTGGAAGGCTGACAAATGCCACTATGTTTTTTTATTCCCCCCCCCCCACCGCCACTCTTTTGGAGAAGGAGGTCGTAAAGCGAAGATTATATGTTTCGGCCGAAAGAATGGAAGATTGTTTTCTTTTACGACTCTCTTGTACATTCTCATTCCTTTGACAAGGAAACTGTTTTAGATAGGATCTCAATTATTGATCCCAACCCTCCTCTCTCCATCTCCCCGTCTCTCCTTTCTCCTCTCGCGACTCGCGACCGAGATGAGACGGGATTGTGCCGACTCCACCCTCGCACTCTCTCCTTCTCTACCATTCAATGAGCCCTCAATATCTTCCACCCTCACTCCACTTTGTCTTTTCATCCATTCAAATTGGACCGATACGAAGCTATCCTTCTTCTTTCAATTTCTCTCAACCTGCTTTAGATTTCCCCCTTTCTCTCCTGAACTCCTTTAGTAATTTTTTCCCAACTAGTTTCCCCCCATTTCAATGTGATTTATTCTTTCTACCGATACTTCATCCCCCCACGGCGTTCAGAAAGTGATGCTCCTCTTCCTCTTTGTGTGCTCCGCGGATGCCCTGAACCACTCCGTTCCATTTGTCTCTCCCATCCTGAGTGCACATTCCATGTGGCTGAGCACTGTGGCTTGTTGGGAAAACTTTTATTTCCTGCATGGGAGTAATCTCAATTTTAAGGAAAGGAGGAGGAGGATGAGGAGGAGGAGACAAGAATGTCCTCTCTCACTCCTTATGTCTTCGTCCATGTCACGCAACAATCCATGGAAGTTCCTCATTTTCCTCCCTCTTCCCCAACATTTCCTCTCAATCTTGTCACTCAACCAAGCGTAAAATTTTATTCCTTAACCAAAAAGCAGGAATTGAGTGAGAGAGAGAGAGAAATAGAGTCAGAATTTATATTCCTCAAATGTGCTCCACAAAAGTACATCATCAAAGCAATACAAAGCGTTCGGAGAAGAAGGAGGTGGATTCCTCCTCATCCTTTCCTCTTTCCTCATCTCCTTTCTTCTCTCTTTCAAGAGGCTTTCCTCCTTCACACAATCTTTCCGTGTCTCTGACCGGGCATGTCTGATCCCCTTCTCATTTGTTCCCTCGATAATTATCCATTTCCACGTAAGCTACTCCAACGCCTTGATAGATTTTGCGGAGTTCAAAAAGAGATATTGGTGGGAAATCAGAATTGTTCTCACCAGGGACAGGCAAATGGTGTCACGTTTGAAGAAGGGGAGTTGCTTTTGGTCCAGCAAGTCCAGGTGAGCCTCACAGCGGGAGTAGGAGAAGGGGAAGCTGAAGGCGAACTGGTAGACGTCTTCCTCGCGGTCAAAGGCAAAGGCAAAGGACAAGATGTAGTGATTTCGATGCTCAGGAGACTTGTGGTAGTACACGTACTTCCCGGGAAGGCGTTGCCTGCAAACAACAAGAGCATCACATTGTCAGTCCCTCACACGTCTTTCCATGCCCTTGTAGCAATGACAGCATTTCCGCTTTCAGCAGTCTTGTCTGTATTCCCTCTGCTTCTACAATATGCATAATTAGCGAGCGCTTAAACCATGCATTTATTTTTGATCTTCTACTGCCTCTCTCTGCCTATTGTGAGAGAATCCCCATGGTTGCCACTATTCCTTGCTGCCCGAATAAACTCCGACATAGAATATGTACCCTTCATGGGAGCAGCCTTTCTTCTTTCCCCGTTTTGGGAAAGTATACAGATCCATGTTGTTCCTTTCACAATGCAATGTTGATGGGGAAAATATGGTCTCACCAGTTGGTTCGGAATTTATTATTGAAAAAGAGACGGGGAAAAACTCGGAGGAGCTTTCTCCTCACAACTCTTTGATTTGCTCACTTTTGGTAATGACGCATGTGGTTTGGATCCTGTCCTTTCACCAACCGCACTTTGGTGGACTTTTCCACTGTGGGAAGCCTTTGGGAGAATCGCTTAGAAAAATGATGATTGCATTATTTGTTTTTTTTCCTCCGAAACTTCCCCCAATGATGGTGAATTAATTTTTGTGCTATTAGACTCCTCTATTTAGCCGTGTTGAGCAATGGGAAATGCATAGATTGAATTAGCTTATTAGCTGTACATTAAGGGAATGACGACAGCGAGAGCTGTAGGCGGAGAGAGGAAAGTCTTGGGGAGGGAAAATGGACCTAACATGTTTTTTGGCTGGGAAACATGGTGGAAATGGCTTGAGGGAAATAATTAAATTTGGACAAAGTGAAGGAAATAGAAAGGCGAAGAATGTGAAGACACGTTTCATTTTCACTCAAACCAGATAGCTACAGGTGTGCCAGAGACGGACTGAGTGAGAGGAGCAGAGAGAAAGTCCAGGAGAGAAAGTACAAGAGAGACAGGGAGGAAGACAAGGGAAATGGAAGCAGCTGAGAAGGACAAACTTTCCACCATCTTGTTAACTTTCCTTTTACACACAAAAGAATCTGGAGTTTCCCTTGTCTGTAGTTGTTGTCGGAGCAAATGTGTACATATGTGCAGGACTGCCCTAGGAATGTTTCCGGACAAGGCTCCAGCAACGCTCTTCCAGCCCTGCGAGCACCAAATCCCTCATTCCAGACCAGGTAAGCGGGGAGGCAGAGACAATGGGGAAATATAAAGCAAACAAATGTAATCACTCCGTCCTCCATGATCCTCGATACTCTCCACGGCATTTCTCCCTTCGAAGACTCAATTATACGTCCTCTTCCTCATGGCGAACTAACAAACCAATATTTTCCCTTTCTCTTTTGCCAGTTTCGCCCTGGAAGTGGGAAAGGTCCTCCTTGTCCTACGCTGACCTCCCTTCTCACTCCTTTCCCTTTGGATAAACTCATAATTTGGTTATGGATGAGTAATTCACAAGCTTTTGTCTGCCACCATCATCCTTGCTTCCCTCACTCGTAGCACTGCTCAGAGGCATTCCCGCCTCCTATTTACACATTTGTCATTTCCAATGTGGTCCTCCCTTCAACGACATCTGTGCCCTTCCCGCTTCCACGCATTTCCTGTCCCTTCTACTCACTGCCTTGTAAGAATCGCGGCCCACATCTCGCAGAGCAGTTGAAACCCGGCTCAGTTTTTCCTCTTTGGCTCTCTCTTGGATCAAATGGAGTTTGGAAGAGACGAGTCTGACCACCATTTCCCTTTACCACCTTCACTTTATACTCACAATCAGAACACATTTGCCATCTCGGTAAAAGCATATCCCTGGACATTCCAGCAACTCCTGCCGCTTTGACATTGGGCAGTGCAACACAGAAGCGGGAGCAAATGTCAAAATTACCGCATGGATTACTTGGCTCCAATGTAATCTTGTCTAAGTCTCTGCTCAATGAACTTCCATTTTAAAATCACCCGAGTGTTAAGAACCCAAGGAAAATTATGCTGGATGTTCCGGTCATATGCTGGGTGGATGTAACCGTTAAGCTGCAATGTCATGAAAGCAAATATGTACTAAGTCGTATTGATAGTGCTGATGCCTGTCATTATGATGAGGAAAAATAGGACAGGAAGGAAGAACGTGCGTCAGGAACCAGTCGAATTCCGACGGAATTCGAAACTTGCACATTTCGAGTTTGTTTTGAGGTCACTGCGAGACGGCGACAAAAAGTAGGAGAGTTCGTCTTCCCAAGTCTTTGTTGGGAGGTAAAGAAATGTTTGTGACAACAATTTGGAAGTACTGCAGCAGGTCCCGGGGAGATCCTCCCGTAGCCATGGACTCCAGCTGTCTCCTTCATTTATTCAATTATTTGTTTGTCTTCTGGAGAGAGAAGTTAGTTGGAGAATGGAGAGGAAAGTTGGAGGTTCTGTCTCCTTCCAGCCGAGGCAGAGAGAGTTGTTTCGGGGGGAGGAAGAAGTTTGTGGGGGAAGGAAGAGGTGGGCATTGATAAGCGGGATAAGAGCGGTGTGCGGGTGGATTGGGTGGATGCGGGCTCAAGAGGAGCCCTGGCCGTGGTGCTGGACGAGAGCTGGAGAGCTGGATGGGTCAGAGATGGGCTGATTTATGTCAGTGAGAGGGAAAATGGACCGGAAGACGGAGGCCGGACACCCCGAATGGATTTCTAATCCTTTGAAATATGGAATCAAATAAGCTCTGCATTTACTTTATCATCCTCCTCCCTTCAACTCCTCCCATGATTTATGACTAGGCAAAGTGTCACAATGTCTCTCTCACTTCTCTCGCCGACAACACAAATTAACCCTTCCAGATTCACAGGAGATTTTGGAGACCATGAATAATTCTGTGGTCGTTCCCGTCTACAAACACCAGAGGATGGACTCGGAAAGGGAGAGCCGGGAAGTCTCCTCATGTCTATCCTTCTCATCTCTCTTATGTTCCTCATCTCTCTCCGGCCTCCTGCTCCTCCTAGTACCTCTATGCCTAATACCTGGATTAAGTGTTCATGAAGCGAAGCTAGTTTTCTCACGATGCACTCCACCGGTATAATTGCCACTACAATAAACGACGGATCTTCCGTGCAGCAAATTTAGGAAGCCAATCATGTGCTTACCATTTAGGTCGACTGGACGTCTTTACCAAAGGCGTCATTCCATCCCGGAAGAGAGTTTTGACTTTGCACAGATTCACAATGTTGAAAATGACTCGCTGGAATTCCACAAGAAAAAAAAATCATTGAAAATGCTTCTGAGCCGTTCGTACACAAAGTGGAGACGGAATTGCATTAACTATCCAATTTTTCATGCTGCTATCTGTAAGAGGAGAGTAAGAGGAAAAGCGAAGGAACATTATTGAAGGGAATTGGTAAAAAGGAAGATATTTATTAGTAATGAAACAGGAGTGGCTCACTCCTTGAGAAGTCTTGGGAAGAGTCGGGATTGGTGGAGTCCCTGAAAGGGGAGAGATGGGGAGGAGGAGAGGGAACAAAATGGAAATAATTAATCGTGTGAAATATTGAAAGGGGATAAATGCATTTTGCGTGGTGGAAGCGGAGAGCAGGCGTATACTAGTAATTATTTCTTCGCACAGTGTGAGTGCTTCTGAGAGATAATAGCAAGTTTTTTGGCACTCAGAAGGATAATAATGTGTTGGTGAATTTCCCTCCACCGAACGAGATGTGGTCCATTTACTCATGAGTCAAAAGTCATTAGCCGAGGGAAAAAGTGGGAGCTGAATGCCGTCATTTGGGAATGCCAGTCACCCTTTAAATTATTCAAATACTCCCTTCCTCTCATCAAGTGCAGAAAAACTTGGAAACTTATTGCTCTGGCTATTATCTCCCTTTTGTCTTCCACGCCCAGCCATAGTGAAGGACGTGGAGAGCAAGAGTTGGAAGAGAGAAAGAAAAAAGAAGAAGAACTCCCTCTCACTCTCACTCTCTCACTCTCTCGCTCTCTCTCCAGTCAGCCCAAGATTATTATAGGAGAGGGATGAGTGCGCTATTTGCTTTGCTCTTTCCGCAGATCCCCAGTAATCACCTTTTCTTCCCCCATCATCGGTACTCTCAATATAACCCTTGGCCTTCCTCCTAAGCCCCATAGCCACGTCCTTCCTCGTATGCATAAGTCATCAAATCCCAAAATCATACATGATTACGCGTAAATGCTCAGGCAGGAAAAAGTAAAAAGTATCCAGAGACTTCGTAACGTTTTCTGGCTCTGGAGCCACTTGGATGCAAAGGAATAAATGCCTAGAATCAGCTATTTAATTAACTTTCCCTCAAGTTCCAATTGCCTTACTGTACAAAATAATGTGATGGAAGCATCATGGCCCGAATTCTCCATGTCTATTTGCTAGCAAAAAAATTTACTTCATTTATAATTCAGTTTTATACTTGGAGGTAATTATATACACGATAAGAAAGAGACTCTGCTCGAGGACTGATAAAAATGGTGGAGAGGAGGAATGAGGAGGAAGGAGAAGCCCGGGACTCTGTCCGCACTCCTTCACGGGCCGGAAGTGATGCAGAGCAAGTGTTCCCTTATCACTTAAAGAGCTCGCAATTAATTTTTGTTCAAGAAATTGTTCCAACTTTCCCTCTGATGAGAAAGTGAGAAGGGCTTGGTGAGTGTAAGGGCCGGAGAAGGAGAAATGAGATGAGAGTAGAAGTTGGCCGTGATAAATGTGCGTGCTATAGTGCAGGGGAGAAAAATGTTGGTGGTGCTCTTCCCGGAAGGACGTGTGTGTGGAATTCGGTAGTAGTGGAGGAGATGGGAAGATAGAAGGTTGGAGAGGATAAAGCAGATTGCGTCAGATACTCCGGACAGAGACTCATCATGCTGCAATAAATAGCGTCGTTAAAACTGAATGAACCCCAAAGACTTTTTTCAACTTTCTCCTCCGCTCATTTTGTTGCCAATTCACCATTATTACCCTTATTATTATTACCTTGTCTCACACAACGAGATATCTCTCTCTCTCTCCCGCTCTCTCTATCTATCTTTCAACTCCCTTCCCATCACTTTAATTGTTCCGCATCAACAACGTCTGGGAAACGTCCACACGTCTTTTTCATTCCTGCCTGGATCGAGAGACAGGAAAAAGGGAAAGCCGCGCTTCCCTTTTCACACCCATCAGCCCCGCTATTCCTCCGAATCTCTCCTTCAACAATAATTCCGCCAACATGCCACGAGCCTCTGACAAGTAACTTGGTCTTCTCTGTGAATGAAGTGTATCAGAAGAGAAGAATGTCCTCCACCTCAAGAGCTCCTTCCCCTTCACGGAGACAAGGATGAGGAAAAAGAGGATGGAGAGACAGACAAGAAGCTCGGACGAAAGAGTAATCCTGCGAGGGAGACGGACAGCCATGGAGAAGAAGAGGCAGTGGGAGGGATCTCTCGTGGAGGAAGATGGATAAGGTGTGAGGGACAAGGAAGAGACGAGAGAGAGCAAGGAGAGAGAGTGAGACATGGAGACGGAGACTGCCGGCTTGCAACAGGGAAGGTGCTCTTCGGGCGAGGAAAGGAAGGACCAGAAGAGGGAAGGAGGGAGCATCGGAGCATTGGAGCATCCTGTACGCGTCCGTCTGGCTCTCTCAATGAAGCATTCTCTCCTTACATCTTCTTCCGCTCTCACTTATTCCTTCTTCTGTCTCCCACACGTGTTTCTTTCCTCTCGCTCTGTCCCTCTGTCTCTCTGTCTCTGTGTTTTCTCATTGCGCTGCTCTCTGGGAGAAAGGAAGGAGAGGAGAAGGACCAAGAAGAGGAGGAAGGTTCTCAAGTGGATCTCCTCCACAAACTGGCAACTGCCTTTGCAAATGGGCCAAGAAGAGCTATTCTTGAATTTGTGAGCAAGTCCCTGAAACATTTGTCATTCCCCTCCAAGTCGGCCCTACTGATGTGGAGTGTGTGCCCCTTTCTCTCTCTTTCTCTCTCTTTCTCTCCCTTTTTCCCCTTTCTTTCTCTTTTTCTCCCTTTTTTCTCTTTCTCTCTTCCTGTCTCTACTTCTTCTCTCGCTCCCCTCCATCTCCACCCATCTCAGGCTAAAGCTGACGTGCGGAGAGAAGGGGATTAAGATGCACACACTGTGCTACGTTCTCATCATCTTGAGGAGATAAGTAAAATACGGTATCCTCACTTGTGACTTGCTATAATCTCCGCGCCCAAACCAGCAAGCCCTTTACTTTCTCAACTCACACACTGAAATAAAGTGGAAAAACGTGTGAGTAGTCAAGTATGTAGTGAGATGTGGCCCAAAACTACTGGGGATCCCTGCGTGGGCAAGGGATGGAGAGAATGAGAGAGTGAAAGAGTGAGAGAGTGAGAGAGTGAGAGAGTGAGGGAGGGATGCCGAGGAGGAGAAGAAAGCAAGGGAGAAATATACTGCATTTCTCATTGTCCCTTTTAAGCGGTCTCCAACAACTTTCTCCTGGCACTGGCATTTTCTCCTTTAGAGCAAATGGAAAACTGGAAAACTGGAATGGGACCAGGGGCAGGGGAAGAAATCCCTCTTTGCACTCTTTTATCTCTCCCTCTTTTCCCTCCTCTGCACATCCGCCAACCTACATACCTCTCCTTCTCCCTCCCCTTCTGCCACCCTGCTCCAGTTTGTTCGATATCTCAACGGTGTCTATTACCAAAGTCTTCTTCTTTCTGGACTTCACTGCGACAGCGGTTCATGTCCATGGAGCATGCAAGTATTCCAGGAATTATCCAATTGGAGCACAGTTAATGCAACCGTCTAAATAGCTGAGGACGTTCACGCTTGGCGTTTTCAAAAGAATATCCTGTTGTACCCAAATTTTGCGTGCGAGAATATACATATGTACATGGATGAAATATCATATTCAATGTGACTATGAAATGCTCAAAACAAAATATCCAGACGCATTTCCACATAATGATCTCCTATAAGCTAAGACGTCAATTGAATCGAAAAACTGCTCCAAAGAGTATTAGCACATATTGCCTCTCGTAGGAATTTTATGTAAAAAAAGGTGATAAGGAACGTTGATATGAAAAGGAAAATTAGGTGGAAAAGGGCGCCAAAGTGAAGGAAGGCTGAGCTTAAGAATGCTAATCCTGTTTGAAGCGGGGCTGGCTGCGGGCTTGTGACAAGCAATTTAATTTCTTACATACCTGATCCGTTCTGACGTTGTCGACAACGAAGTTGAACCAGAGCCTGTATCGGGGATTACATGTGTCCGGACGTATGAAAAGGTCGTACTCATACTCGGAGATGAAATCCACTCGGCCCAAATTTCCTGTTCCCCCAAAAAAAGAAGAAGGCACGTGAAAGAATGATGCCTGCTTCGCTTATTCAGTTCTCTCCTCACAAATTTATATTACTTGCGATAAATGTGCTCTGACACTTGCGGTTGTGCCTCAAGAGAAAAGAGAGGAAATTACATGGAAAAAGAAAAAGCTTTTCCCCAGACTCTGAGCAACTTAAGTGCAAGGATATATGTACATAAGCACTTATAGATGCTGCATGTGAGAACTGAGGACTCCGATTTGATCTATAATTAGGTGAGAGCATTTAATGCATATGAAGAATATATGCACGGCAACTTGCACGGAAGAAGAATCTCCAACGCGGAATCTCTGCGCTAGTCAAGGTAACTGCAAGGCAAGGAGGAGATTCGCCCAAAAGCATTAGCTGACAATGAGTCTGAGTGACAGGGCTGGGCGGAATTGCCATCTTTTAAATCAAATTAGCCAGGGGTTAAATCGTAACAAAGAAGTGCCGGGCTTATACTATATTAAAGACATATACATACTTATTTACTTATATATAAAGAAATACATTGGTATGTCGTTCAATGTGTAATTTCCGAAAATGTACAAATAAATTAATCCGAAAATAAATTAAAGGTGCCGGAGCTCGGCCCCGGTCCTTTGTATGACCTCTGAAGTTAGTTCATTGGAATTGTAGGTTGGATTGATCATTTGAAAAAAATAAAGTAATAATAAGTAATTATTCATTTATTGGGTTAACTGATAATTGCTAACGCTAAAAATTACTAAATAAAAACAATTTTTACTAACGCTCATCATTGAAAAAAGCCCTTTCTTCATTTCTGTGTTAGATTTGTTCAAGTCAATTGCAGCCGAAGTTTTTTCAAATGCCCTGTTTGTAATGTGCAATCGCAGGTGAGCAGGTTTAACCTGCTCTGGAAGCCAGAATTACATATAAAAGGTACAGTAAATGATACTCAAATCCCAGAACAAAACGAGAACTGATTAAAAGAATATAGCTATAAAATGCAAAAACGTACACACAACAGAAATGGCAAAAAAACGGCGAATATTCCAAATCAATATAGTTATTATGGCAAGACATGCTTTCTGCTTCCAGTCCGTGCATTACAGATAATTCGTAACGCCCATTCTGAATATGAACTCAGAAATTAGTTGTCTTTGGAAAGCATTATCGTAGCCCAATTTTGTTCACCTTGATCTGTATTTATAATTGGGGAACATGAAACGGATATACTACGAAGGTGACATCTGGAACTTTTGGAAGGTTAACTATGAGCCTGGCCAAAAATGCTACCGGCATGTTGCTGCAGTTGGAGATGCTTATCCTGGACGCGATAAGAGTGCAGAGAAAAATAAGAAACGGGTGCCTTACCACATTCGTAGGAGGCATCAAAGCAGAGGTGACCCCGTTTGGCTTTCCCACTGTGACCTGGCGGTCGAAGAACGATTCTGGTCACATTTCCCAGCCCACCTTCCGCGTCGCTGTCGTCGCTCTCTGGGGATGCAAAAAACAGATGAAAAGACAGATGCACGGCAATATTATTAGTCTATTATGTTCACATAAACATAATCCAATATTTATAACTTCTAAATGACAAGGCGTAGAGAAGTTATCATGAGCTCGTTCAAATGCTTCGTAGACGCGCTTTCAGAATTGCTAGGCATGAACATTCCGCACCTTTACGAATCTGTCGTATCTCAGCATAACAAGTTCTTCATGATTTTGTCTTGACAAACCTTCTGAACGGTAAGGTGCAAAATGTTCATGTTGAACCATTGTGAAAGCTTGTAGCTAATGATTCTAACTAGCTAACGAGGAATATTGGAACAGTTTTAGTTAAAACATCCCGTATGTAATTATAATATATGTATGTATATGCAAGTATACATGATTTGCGTGTAATGGAGTAGAATTAGGATTAGGATGGGGAAAATGAAAACAGATTAGAAAGTTGGAAGGGACGGGGCCAGGTATGGAATGTGTTAAAGCGGGGCGTATAAGTACAACGAACCTTGTCGACGGACTTCTATGCGAGCGGGATGGTCGAGGGGATCCCATGGCTCTAATTCCATGTCAAATTGTCAAATCTTAATCTAAGCCTAAAATTCCAGCGTACTTCCCCTCTTACATGCCATGGACAAAATACATGTTCGCATTTTACAGAGGCTTTCTAAGAGCCTATTTAAAGAGTCTTGCGTATATAAAAAGAAAATATTCAAAAGTCTTTTAATTGTGGTGCTTTTGGCGCCATTGCCTTTCTTTAATGCATTTTCTAGTTTGAATTGCATAAAATAAAATTGAATTTTGGAATTCTGTGCTAAAGTCTCTGATTGTGCTCCTTTTTCATTTACATACTTGTAAACTAAGAAACTTTTCGGTAAGGAATTAGTATTTTGTATTTGTTGCCTCAGGTTGTATACGGTATTTTGTATTTAGTTCCCAATTAAAGTATTTTGCTCATCTCTGGAATTATTTAAATCCGCAAAGTTCTCTCAAAGGGAAAACTCTTCACAAATTCATCCCAAATCTCAACTATCTACGTTCCAATTCGAATCCATTTAAAATACAATAAAATTACGGAGTTAAATTTGGAAATCAGCTTCAAGTACGTTAACTGTTGGCAATTGAATAATACCACAAATTCAAGGATGAAAGTTGAACGATAAATCAAATTCACTTCAAATAAATTTTGCAGACAATTGAAGTTGGCAATTTCGGTGGCGAGAAAATATCAATACGATCAGAGGACTTTCGAAGCACAATTAGCTGATTTTCTCTCTAATACTATTCTCCCCCTCGTTGATTATTAACAAATCAGCTTAAGACATTTTTAAAGCCTGACCAAATCTGGAGAAGCCAAACAGCGCCAATCGTACACAAGATGTAACCAGAAACTGGAGGATACATAACATACACATTATATACATATGTATGTTTGTACAATTTGTGATTGTCTGTACTGTGAGTTGTGTCTTAAGTTGTGCTATGTCGTTAATGATGAAAACCATGAAATAGATTAGCAAATGTTGAAATTATTGAAATGAGTTTATTGAAATGTACAATATTGTGATTTGAAATTGCCCTTAGTACTGCATGCACGCAGTTTTCATTGGCTGTGCACTGCAAATACGTTTGGTCATCACTAAATGTACACTCTTGCTGTTTCTTAAAATCCGTTTCTGCCGGTTAAATAGAAATCCACTTCAAATGAACTTGTGGTAGTTTGGTGATTATTCCATTGCAACTCAAATTCAAATCCTACCCAAAACAACTTCCAGCGTCAACTTATGGCGCATTCCCAAATTTGTTGTGTTCAACTCCAACTTGCAAATCATATCGAACACGAATTTTTATTCAAATTGGTCTTCGATTATTTGCAGAACTCTAGAAAGTCCTAACGAATTCCTAACTGCAGTATTCCTTTGATATTTTCCTTGGGAGACAATTAATCCTCTTCTTTAAATTCCCTGAGTAGATACGCCAACCACAGTCATAACTTTTCAACTGGAACTACAAAACGGTAAAAGCTTGAGAAGAAAGAATCAGAGAGCGAGTAAGAGAGAAAGAGAGAGAGAGAGAGCAAGAGAAAGTGAAGACAGAATCGGAACTACTGATCAACACAGGTTTTGCTCGTATACGAGCAGTAGAGAAGCACATTACCGTGGATTTGTTAGTCTGCTGGAAGTGCAAACTTTGTTTGGTCAACAAATGAAGTATTGGAAAATGCAGCCATTCTCACCTGTGCCCCATTTCCGCCTTTGTAGAGAGAGAGAGAGAGAGAGAGAGAGAGAGAGTGATAGAGAAAGAGACGGGGATAAAGAGTGAAGAATATACCGTATGTTCGCCGAAAAATGCAACCGGCTCTTTTCTGCTTGTAACTTCTCTTACTTCTCTACAACAAGGGCACGAGAGCATTAGCTTGTTGGAGTGCTAAGACGTCCAGCTTTCAGAATTGATAAGTAGTTTCAATTAAAGTTTTAAATTAAAGGCAAGTGAAACGCGTTAAAAAAATCACATGTTTACTATGGGGACTATCAAATTCTCGTCCTGTGCAATTTTGGGTTTTTCGATATTTTCGGATTTTTAATGAAATTTTGTATTTTTCTTTTTTTCACTGCTCTTTCGTGTTCGAAGTTTTCCACGAGCTGCAAAATTCAAATTCTATATTCAGATTTTACTCCAAAAAATTTTACTTTCTAATCAGAGACAAAAAACTTGTATTGATTGATTGATTGATTGATGTAACTTTATTGCAATGTCATACAGAGTCAACACATGTGTTGGCTTTCGTCCATGACACACTCATATAAATCTAAATTGAAGTCCAATAACAAAGTCAAGACATACGGATATCGTTACCTTTAAACCAGTGCCCACTACCTGCAATAATTATTTACGCGATTCAAGTATATGCTTTACTAACGCCTTGGTAAACGTTTGTGCAGCAATATCGCGGGCTCTTAGAAATGGGGGGAGTGGATTCCATACTTCCGCGCATTTAAACGTAATATTTGTTTCCCCAATACTGGTACTGGAAGAGGTTTCTTTTTGACATTTGTTTTTTTCCCATTATACAAAAACCGAAGCAATTTGTTTACCTTGTCTTGTAAATATTCAATTTGTGTATTGCTAGCATTACTCCATGCAAGGATACAATAATGTACGTGAGAAAACACAAACGAGTTGATTAACATGCATTTTGTTTTTTCATTTATATACCTTCTTATTCTCAGAATCGTGCCCATGCTCTGACTTATTTTTTTTTAGTATACAGTGCAAATGTTTATCAAATGTTAGCTGTTGGTCTATCATGAAGTACTTGCAGTAGGATTTAATTATCCAGAACCTTTTCTCTTTTGTCAGCGTTCACTGTAAAACTTACGAAATAATTGATAATGACAAATACTGCGGGAAATTAAAGGTCAATTGACTAAAGCAATATCGCCCACGTTGGGAGTTTCCTTCGCGCCGGTAGATTATTCGCGAAAAGTTCTTTGAAACACTTCTCCGCAGGTTGCGCGTGCTAATATTGTCGTTTGCTAACATGGGAAAAACTTCGTGCGTTTATTTTTCCATATCTTTTGAACGGAAATGTTTCAGATGAAAACACTTGCCAATTCCAAAAGCCCGACTTTTTAGAATTCCAACAAGCTATCATTTACAATCTGAAAATATTGCATAGATTAAAATTGCACAGTACGAAAATTTGTTAACCCCCATATGTTACCATGGGATTTTTTAACGCGTGTCATTATTTTTAAATGTAATCGTTTTGAATAAAATTATTTATAAATTCTGAAAGCTTGACTTCTTAGCATTCCAACAAAGTAGTGCTCTCCTGTCTAATCAAACGTTTAAAGCTTAATTATTATACAACTGTTGAACCAAGTAGAGACCCCTAAAATGCATACAAACGGAACGGGAGCGTCGAAAATTTCAAGCGTGATAGGGAATGAGGAAGGAAGTGGTCATTGTAGCAATCATCGTGAATCACAAGAATATGAATTGAAGCATTTTAGCAACTCACCTGACATTCTTCGAAGGCGTGTTCAAAGGCCCTTACGCAGCGCCAAGGCGAACAACTGGGAACTCCTACAGAAAAAAAAGTCATCTTTGTTTATCTCCTTTATTTGTTTTTTAGATTTCTCTCCCTTTCTCCTCCCAAACGAAACTTCCTTCCTTCTAATTGTACAGCAGTCTGGAATTTAAGTCGCCTAGGTTTTTGTATGGTTTCAGGTAATGTCTAGCTCTATAAAAAGTATGGCTTTAGTTGACTAAACAGTTGCTGAAGGAGTTGAGACTTTCCCCGCCTTTGCTGCATTTCCCTTTCATTGAATGAGCGTCATGATTTCCCCCGAAACTTTTTCGGCTCTTTCCTTTGAGTGTTTCTTTCTTCATCTCTCTCTCTCTCTCCCCTTCTCTTCTGTCTCTCACAGCATCCTCATGGTCTCTCTAGTGTTTGCTCTCCCTCTTG
>JAQGBT010000352.1:0-56949 GCA_034698585.1 Disparrhopalites patrizii
CCGTCTCTCTCTCTCTCTCTTTCCCTTCTCTCTCTCTCTTTCCCTTCTCTCTCTCTCTCTCTCTTAACCTTCTATCTCTCTCTCTGTCTATTTCTCTCTCTCGCTCCCTACGTGGTCAGTTTCAAAAAAAGGAGAGTTAAAGTGCGAGTGAGGAGAGTCATATTAAGAAGCACACGATGCTAGTGAGAGAGATCATTCATTATTTCCGCATCCATCATCATTCCGAACCCGTCCGATTCAATCAACTTTATTAACCTTGAATATTTCATCAGCTCCTCATTTCCTACCTGTCTTAAGAGATTAGTCACAAAGTTTTTCATGAAAGCCATCCTCCCTATAACCTCTGTAATCACCTCCATCACCTGCTAATTTTCCCTGAGAGAAATCAATTTCAAGTTGTATTTTGTTTTCATAATCATTACGGAATCCAATGCTCCAATAACCATGTAAATTCCCTATTTCCCGACTGGTTTTTTGAGGTCGCTGGGTGTGCATTAAACCCCCCTTAAGTGCAGATGCACATGTGCATGCATAAAAATGGGTATAACGTCCCTTTGAACTGAAGCAATTATTTACAATGTACTTGTAATTTAATTAATTGTTGTGTAATTACTGTTCAACGATATTTGTATGCTAAAAGCACTGTTGTATAAAAAGAAAAACAGGAATGATTGCGACGATGCTGAGAAGATAATCCCAGGAAGAGATATCTTAATGGAGGGACAACATTCTTCACACCCACCAAAAATATTTTTTTTTTGCAATTTGCCTACAAACGCAACATGTTTAAAACAGCAAAAAAACATCATAAAACATTCGCATTTGTTCCTCCTGCCAACAATAAAAAAAGGTGCTTGGTCCTGATTAAGGTATAAAATTTACATAAATGCTCGGGGAACAAAGGGGAAAAGACGCAAATTGGTATGACATCATGAGTGACTAAATTGCTTAATTATTCCTTCTCTTGAATGTCTGTGTGTGCAGAGTGCAGTCGGGGAAGTCACATTGGTGGAGGGCTGAGGAGGGTTGTGAAATAATTGAATTTATTCTGCACCGCTCAGGATGACACGACGACGACAAGGACGACGGCGACGACTCGCTAGACGGGGGAAAGAACAAAAGAAATACAAGAAATGCCAGGAAAATTGACAACTGCTTAGAATATGTACACAAAGGGGAGAGCAAGCTTGGTGTTGGCCAGTATATCTTATATGGATACAAATGTGTGTACATAATGTCTATTACATCCACAGCAAAAACACTGGCGGAGAGAGAGAGAGAGAAACCTTTCCTTTGGGGATTGAAAAAAAAACAATGACAGTAGTAGGCAAGGCAGGAATGGGGAAAGAGAGAGAATGAGAGAAAGAGACATGGAAAATATGAGAATATTGTAAGATTTACATGAAATGAGATGGGAAGTTGTCAGTGAGTCAATGTAGCCGTTGACTTGATAGTGATAAATTTACATATTTAATGTAGATTCATGGTATTCCCTGTGGTGTACTTATGTTTTACACTTTTACGCCTTCAATCGTCCGTAGCCCACTAGGAGTCGGAGGGGTTCGTACTTTTTTTTTTCGACGAGGGAGACCTTCTTCTCCTCCCATGCTTTTTATATGTATGGGAATCTCTTTGGCAATAAAGGGGTAGCAGTCCCCAGGAAAAAAAAATGGTGGTAGTTGTTTTTTTAGGGGTGGAGAGGAGGGAAAACGTGTTAATTTACTCATAGAATGATTCCATTAAGCGCACCACCTTTTGATCTATGCGTGTAAACTCGAGGAAGAGCCTCCAGTGTTTGACAATTAGAAAGGAAATGATTATTGAATTACGCACAAGCTGTGTAATTAGACGTTCCCCGTCTTCCTCTCTCTCACCTCAGACGGATTTTGGCTGGTGAGGAATCTCTCTGTCTTTCCCACATTCACCCATTCTCTTTGTACATAAGTCTTCTCTGGTTCCTCAGTCCAAGTTCAAATTATAATCTCTTTGCTACCACCTAATGTGCTTGTCAACATTAGATCTATGGCTTTTACATTATATGCAAAATAGGAATGCTACAAGTTAACAAACAATTAAAATCTTACGTATACAGTTTTTTTCTTACTGGCAGCAGTAGTCAGTTCCTAGACGGTTTTTTTCTTGTTGGTCTCTACTATATTTCGTGACATAGTAGATCCTAATGAAGGGGAAAAAACAATTACTAGTCACCTAATGTTCTTGTACACACGTACTTTCCGGCATGTCCCATTCATCTTGATCCTTGTATAACCGTGCTATGATTTATAGAATCACATTCACAAAAAAAATTCATTTGGTCTTGTGAGTCACGTTTTCCCTCTGCTGAATTTCATTGGTTTTTGCTATTCTTTCACTCTTTCTCCCTGTTTATTCTTCTGTAATTAGTATTTCCATTTTGTGTCATATTCACAACTCGAAAAGCAATTTTTGTATGGCGCACATTATATTCAGCCATTTCTGCAGCTGCCACGATGAGCTGAAATGGATTGGCAAAGGTCTAAAAAAATGTGGAAATAGCCTCCATGCAAGTACAAAAGTGGATGGTTAAGCCTCTGGAAAGTGGGGCAAACCGCAATCAAGAAATCTCCGCCTGTAAAAGGGAGGTCTTACTCCAGCCGGAGCTCGACTGGGAGGACATGAGAGAAGTAATAAAATGCCAGATTTAATTTGGAAAAGGCAAAGTTTTATGTGAGTATTATGCATGCAATTGCGGAGTGAAATTATATAAGCAGAGTGCCGAGGGCAAGCTAATATCCGATTTTGGAGGAGGAGCTGGCCCATTGAGAAAGCGAGGAGAATCTGTTTTTTTTGGAGACTCCGCAGCACGTCCCAAGCACGCGTTGACACGTCGTGAGGCCTGCAAAGGACTCAATTCGACTCAAGTCACTGAATGAGGAGGCGGAGGAAGAGGGACAAAATGGAAGAAGAAAAAAACAGACTTTGCAAAAGTTTACCACTAGAGATAAACGTGCATCAACAGTGAAATATGTTCCTCTCCTGTGACAGACTTGGGAAGAGATTTTTGAGGGAGGTGAAAAGGGAGAAAAAGGGAGTACGAGAAAGAGCAAGGGAAAGAGCAGGAGAGAGAGAGAAAGAGAGAGACAGAAGGCCAAGAAAAGAGGAGATGCTGAGACAGAGGAGATGTGAGAGGAGAGTTGGAGGGAATTTGAGTCTTCGGTCCTTATGGGCTTTGGAGAAGATTGCCAGAGCAAAAGAGACAGAGATTGTTGTCCGGAGTAAAAAAAAAAAAAGAAAAAAAAAGAGATTCCTTTTGATAGAGAAATGTAGAAAAGTGCATGGTTCTCGATAAGACATATGTCCATGCAGAAGGTATAAAGCGGAGGTCCGTAAAAAAAGTTGGAATATCATCATGCTACATGGTACTACGGCCTGTACGTTATGAGGAGGAGGGATGAGGATGGGATTGGATCATGATGATGATGATAAATAAAAACATTATATGGGAGCCCGTAGGAAAGATGGCATATGATGAGGATTTTATTATTGAGTTTTTTTCCCCCTTGCTAGTTTTCAGCAGGGGGCTGGACTGATTGGGCAATAATAGGACCCCCGTGGAGACATGGGGGGCCTCCATTTCATATCATTTAGCTCCGTCCTAATGAAATGTATCGTTTGCTGATGGCCTAGCCTAGCCCACCAAAGTGGATTTTTATGCATCATCACATTCTAAATATTGATATTTACTGTAACGATCATATCATCTCCATTTTCAAAGCTCCTCGTCTTCTTCTTTTTCTATTCTTACTTCTCCTATTTTCTTTTTTTCCCCCACTCCCGTATACTCTCGTTATTATAATTTTTTTTCTTCACTATTTTTTCTTCTTCCTCTTTCCCTGCATTAGTAGTAGTGTTCCGAGTAATTCCAAAACTCCTCTCTCTCTCTCTCTCTCTCCCCTCTGTGCTCACTTAATATCACTTGATAGGCTCACAAGTCTTATCCTTGTGGATCAGTCATCCATATAATGATGATAATAATAATCAGATACAGAGTATGAGAGTCAGTGAGCAAGTCATAGGAACTCAATAACAAGATACAGCAACACAGGTTGACGATAATGATGATGATTCCCTCCCCTCGTACACGGACTTATCTCTCACATAGAGAGAGACAGAAGGAAAGAGAGAGAGAGACAGAGCGAGAGAGAGAGAGAATGAGAGACTCCACTGTACCATTGTCATCGTCCACATCATATCTGCATTAGTAAGCAATAATGGGACTGTCATCTCACGGGCTCACTCATCCTCCTCCTCCTCCAGCATAAGTATTGTCTCCAGCGCGTGGCTCTTCCTTATGTGCTCCATTGAAATAATAATAAATATCTCAAAGTCACTTATTTTTCCCTGGCTTAATAACTTTCTGTTTCTGTCTCAGCCTCCAAATGTACTCATATCAGGGACTGCATACTCCTCCATTTTTTGCCGAGCCTCACCACACTGGGGAATGGGAGGTTTCATATATGCACGTACTACTATATTATAGGATACACTGGGACTATCACCATTAAGCTCATGTGCTCATTATATTCTCTCCATTACTCCATCCCAATAGAAATCTCTGAGCAAACAAAAGCTTGGGCCGGAAAAAAATGGTTTAACCAAGGATTACATGGGAAAAATTGATCTCTATAATACAATAACTTCTTTCTGTCTCCTGCCAAGGCAAAAGTAAATATTGTTAAGCTACCCGGAGGAGGACAAAAAAAATGGAATAGTACCTATTTCAAATGATTTCTCATTGTTCGTTTGTCAAATATCATTTGCTTTAAACAAGTTTCGATTATTATCAACCATTATACTAAAAATGATTGCTGGCATTGAAGGAAATGCGGAGGGACCTAAAAATAACTTGGGACTTGCCCGGATAATTTAGGGTTTCCATCCACGTTTGATGATATTAGAGGGAGAAAGACGCCCTTCAATATTGAAACTCTATGACGCCAAATCACTTCGGCCAGTCAAAAGCATTATTGGTTTATCTGTGGCACGTGCTTTCACATTATGTGAGAAGAAAAGGCGTGTTTTTTTCGGGCTCCGGGGAGTTGGGAAGGGGAGACTTTTTTGCTGTGGGGAAAAGAAGAACTAAACCCAGACGATGTTTCCCATTAATTAATTTCTGGCTATACATTCAAACTCGGAGATATGACTTGTATTCCGGGACACGATATGAAGGCAATGGGAGAAAATTGAAATTTGTTTTTTATGAAAATTTCGTCTCCCTATCTTTCTAATCAACAAATATTTACTGAGTCTATACACATTTGTTTCTACCAGAGAAAAGAGTTCCAAAAATTTTATTTTACTAATACAGAAAAAAAAGGTTGGGGAAAGTATGAAGAGGAGTTGAAAGAAGTTGGGGAGAAAATTTGATGTCCCTTTTATTGTGGTTAATGAAGAGATAGTTGAAGGGGAATGAGAAGTGACAGGAGTTACTTTTATTTTTTCTTTAATTTTCAAAGGCGAACCCGTTCAAAGGTAAATACATGTGCCCATACAAAGCAAGAAAGATACTCGTTGATTCGGAAAAGTTTTCCCCATGGAAAAATGACGGACGAAAGAAAAAACAAAAAAAGACAAGAAGTTGAGTGGCAATTTAATTATATTTGTTCAATGAGTTCAGTAGAGTCATTTCATGAAGGAAAAGGAAAAAGAATTTTTTTTTTACATGACAAGTCCTTGAGCTCTATATCGTAATGTTGGGACTTTTATATCACTCCTGCCTGTGAAAATTATAATAATAGTACTTATTGTCTTTTGAATATTTTTCCTTTCCACCTTCTCCCCCTACAAGATTATTTTTTTCCTTAATGTTTTATAATTATACATTTGCTAGTTTTATGAATGCAATCTCCCATGTCGTATAGTGGAAGGTTCTCTCTCTCCCCGTCGAGATGGGGAAGGAGTTGTGATGTGAAAAGAAAACAATAATACAAGGCAAAACAGAGTCTATTAAAATGCAGAAGGGGGAGAGTGTGAGAGGACGACGGAAAGAAAGGGAGACAGAGAGAGACAGAAAGAGAGAGAGAGACAAGAGTGAAAAATAGCAAAGTGGAAGTAAAGTAATTGTTTGGGATGGTCTTGAGTCGTCGGAGAAAATGGAGGCACACGGAGAGAACAGGGAAAATTTACTAATAACCATAGAAATGTCTAGTCTTTCATTTTATTGTTCCTCTCTAACTGTCTCGCTAACTGGCAAGACAAAGTGTAGTCAAGCAGTTTCCCGGTTTTGTGCACGTCTCTCTCTCTCTCTCTCTCTCGCCTCCTGCAATCATACAAGAGCTCCTCGGTCTCCTCTCAACTTCTCTCATCACTCAACCCTCTCTCTCTCTCTCTCTCTCTCTCTCTTTCACTCCGTCTCTCTCTTTCCTTCTCTCTCTCCCTTTCACTCTCTCCTTCCTAGAAGGGGAAATAGGAAGAAGTAGGAACCGTTTTGCGAGACACTCACTTCCAATACGCCAAAGTGTGGAGATGCTGAAAAAGTATAAAAAGTATCATTATGAAATCCCGTGGCAACAGAGTTTCCATGTAGGTACATATGTATGTGTGTATATATGTGCATTATATACATACAGGGTATATAGGTAGAGGTTAAAAATCACCAGGAGACTCCATACACTTTGTCCTCATGTATAGGTCTGTGGAGTATAGTGAACAGTGTGGTCTTTCTCGCTCTTTCTCTTCCCTCTCTTCTCCTCTCTTTCTCTCTCTCTCTCTCTCTCTCTTTCTCTCTCTCTGCCTACACTCTCGGTTCTCTCTTGCCGTTGTCACCCTGGCGTCTGATAAGAATTTGCTTAAAAACCCGTTTCGGGCTCATTTCCTCTGTTGCACACCCGGGGAAAAAGTCCAATTTCCGACTTGTCACGACGCTGATATCCAATTTATAGGGCTCCTCACATCCCTTCCTACCGACACTTTACAAGCACTTTGTGGAAACGCTCATCATCGGAAATCGTTTAGGACCTCTTCCCCCAAATCATGATACCCAAGTTTCTAACACACGCTGACCCGCCATTCACTCAACGCCTATCTCCGCTCTTTCCTTCCCCACACGTATTGTCTGACTGGATTCTCTCTGTCTCTCTCTCTCTTTCACTCTGTCTCTCTCTACCGTCTCTCTCCCCCTTTTCCTCCTCTTCTCACTCACCCCACTTTCTCCTTGCGCTAAAATCCATAAAGATGCACATAGTCGAATTTTTTTTCCTTTTTTTTACGGGTACATATACAGACTGTCTTAGAGCCATCGGATTTGATTCACCTTTCATAATGCCCCCTACATACTCCTTTACAATGTCGTGGTTGGTGTCGTTTGTCTGCCGGCTGTCTCCTCCTTCAACTCTCTTTCCAGTATTATTACCCAGCTACCACCAATCTGTCCCTCTCCATGCTACATAATGGATTCTCAAGGGTAGTTTGATTCTCTTATTTCTCTTCCATAAAAAATTTTTTTTGGTTGTCTCAGAAATTCGAAAATGGATCTATGCTTCCCTAATATGCCACAATCTTAATCCTCGTATTTAATTAGGATGGTCCAAATGCCACATTGTACTAATCCCACTACAACAAATTAAGACGGAGTAATATTGACGGTATAATATCCAGAGATGTACCTGGCGTCACTTTTACTTTGTTGAATGTTTTGATTGAATCACTGTTTTTTTCCTTCTTTCAATAAAGACATTTCCATTGACGGGGAGGTTGTTCCGTGTCATTACGTGCCTTTAGTGTCTCAAGGAAAAAGGTTATTAAGGGGTGGGAGAAGGAAAGTTGATCATTACCTTTTTTGCCTTCCAATATCTCCTTTCCTTCTTGTGTACTATAGGATATATAGTAACCATTTTGGTTCTGAGTCTCTCTCTTTCTTTCTCTCTCTCTCTTTCTCTCTCTCTCTCTCTTTCTCTCTCTCCTGTTTGTCTTTTTGTTGGCAGCATGCGCGCTCTTATCTCCCCTTTGTTCCTTTACCTCCGCCAGATAGATACTCCTTTTTGGAGTGCTGCGGTGGAATTGCTTTTTCCCCCTCATATTAATGTGCTCTATCTCTCCTTCCTATAACACACCATGGTGACTGGGTGTCCATGAAAGAGCATAAAATCTTGGGAAGCGGGAAAGAAGACTTGGGAAGAAGGAGGAGGATCGGGAGCGGGGAAGAATGTAAAAAGACAGGAAGGTTCTGAGAAAGAGCAAATTAACGACAAATGACAGCTAGAATTTACGAGGGGAAAAATATCTTTATGCAATCATTATCCAGTTTTATTTGTCCTCATTACGAGTCATCTGCAGAAGGGAACACGTAAACCTTTTCAACAAACCACGTTGTTTATATTCCCATTCCCCTCCCCCTGGCTTTTTACTTTCACGACTGTTCCCATTGTTGACACTAGCGTTATTTCCCCTGTTGGTGTACCACAGGTTGTAATTACCTAGCTACCCTTCCCTTATTATGACCCTCCGTATTTTTTTATTGTGTATTACTAATGTATTACGTAACAAATTAAGAAGTGTGGGGTAGAGAGATGTTTTTTTATGGATTGTAGTATTTGTTTCTTTTCCCCTTGTATTGCGTGAGGGTAACAAATAAAAGCCTCTGCTTGGTATTAATGAGTCATTTTTAGGTTCTTTCCCCCTGTTTGGTCCTTGTTTTGGTCCGTTTTTACATTTTTTAATCACCTTCTAGTGACTACGACAAATTTCTCAAGGTCTTCTACTGTTTGTCTAGTCGAGCTTGAGCTTGAATTGCTACAGGAACGAGAACAAAATACTCGAATCCCATTCAAAATGGATGGTTCAATATTGAATGCAAGCAGAGAGTCTAGTTATTTTGTGACATGAGCCCGAGATATAATTAATCTCGCCACAAAAGAAAGAAAAGCTGCAAAATCTTTTAGGGCCTGGACAGGAGTGATTATTTTTGGTCCTTGTGATTATTTTTGGTCATGGGAGGAAATAATAATAAAAAAAGATAATAATTGTACAAGTTTTTATCAATGAGTCGGTGATACTGGGGCATTTCAGCCTGACTATATTGCGTCTTCTACTTTTTTTTAATTCCTTCTTTTCCCCCAATGCTGCGCCACGCTTAATGAAAAGGGAGACAGTGACGGGAAAAAAGCTACAAAACGACTGAGTATACTTGACTTTTATCTCCATCAAGACAAATAAGTAGCCATCTGATAAAAACTTTCTTCTCCTACTGAGTGCGGCAAAAGACTTATTAAATTCAAAGGCGGCCTTGGACCAGCAGAGAAGGACTAGACTAGACCATAAGAGGGAAAGATAGAGAAGCATAGCGGCAATGACCAGTTTGGCCCGATGTTTGTTGTGAGGGTGTAAGTTGGTAGTTTGATTCAATTAACCGTCGGAAGGAAAGAGCTGGAAAAGGGGAAAGTTGGCAATTACAGAATTCTTATACCTTCATGGAACATCTCGTCTCAATGTTCCTCCCGCTGGTTTTCAACCAATTTCTCCTGATTGCTTCTACCGTGTCTTTTTGTGGGAGGAAGCGCCTATGACAACGTTGACATTGTAAGGAGAGCGGGAAGTAATGAAAGGAAGCAAAGGAAGATGATCAGCGAAGGGAAAGAAAGGAGAAGCACCGCCATGGTGAAACAATAACTACCAAAAGAGAGAACAAAGGAAGTGAACATTTTCTTTACGTCGTCCCTACAAACTCTTTTTCAATTAACATTCTCAAATATTCTGGGAAAGAAATGACACAAAAATTGAAGCCATATACAATTTTTTTTTACTAAGTCCCATTACATGTTGAGCCATGAGAAAGTTCCTTTATCAAAGAGGAGGAAATCCATGCAAAACTGGGAACCTGAAAACAAGGGAGTTGGTATTAAAATGTTTTTATTTTATCGTGGGGATATCAATTCCTCTGTATAACCTCATGTCTTTTCAATTACGCAATAGAATAATGATCCACCAAATTACATTGTTTGCTTATTTGTCGACGATCAGAAAATTTGTACCGGGGCAGAAAATTCTCTCTCACAATGTTTATGTGGATATACATATACTTTTATGGTAGCAAACCACTAAAAAAACGACATTCTCCTTCGACCGTTGAGAGCGTATTATAAGCATGGGAAAAAATCCTCCTCTTGTTTCCAACTTGTGTGTTAGTTACTAAATGGAAGGGAGGAAAGAAAGGGGTTGATGTCTTTTGATTATGAACATCATTTTATGTGTTCAACAAAATGAATTATTATAATCCTCAAGTAATAGGAATTTCTGTTGGGAGAAACACTACTTAATTTCCTGTGATAAGACACAAACACACAGGGAGAGACACCAGACAAAAAAAAAACTTTCGTTCTCATTGCCCAAGTCGCGTAAACCTCCAACAACAGGTTCAAGTCCACGGACACTAAAAGAGAAAGAGCCAGGGAAGACGATGTATGTACTTATGTATACCTTTTTTTCTAAAACTTTTTTGTTTTCATTGTCATTATTATCATTATTGTAGCTGTTCTTGCTGGTATCTTCTATTCTTACATTTTATGACAGTTGTGTACATACTAGTTTGTATACGCACAAACTCCCAAGGAAGATGTACAACGGGGATGTACATGTATATACAAATGTGTGTTTAGTGCATACATGCATGTGTATGTATATACAGTGCAACAAAGAATCGCCATTGCAACCAAAGACAATTGTGTGGACGTAAAACAGTAGTAATAATGCAGCTGAGTCCCACTCAAATCCCACGTTTTTCCTTGTGCTTAACTAAATCTTTTTGAGTTTTTTTGGCAGATTTGCAAAACTATGGAAAATATGAAGGAAAAATCATTTAAAAAACAACAACAAGGCAATGGAAGTATTAGTACCTGCTTTAATCAGGAATGAAGGAAGTACAGTTTTTTTCAGTCTGTCCGAATCGGCAGAAAAAAAAGAATACTTATTGTGTAATCTATCTATACTGCTTTGCTCTCTCTCTCTCTCTCTCACTCCCTCGAGGAAATTGCTACTGAAAGTGATACTTGTATTAATAATGATAGACACGTCAATGGCGAGAGGGAGTGAGAGAGAGAGAGAGAGCGGGGGCATTTTTATCACCAGTTTGATAAAAGGTATACATTAGCGGAAAATTGAATGTACAAGGGACTCATATATTTTTCTCCACTTTGAACGTGAGACTCATCAGAATGTTACAGAGGTCCAATTAGATCGACAACACTTTGCAATTAAGTCCAGGAATTCACCTGTGTGTCGTGTCGCTCATTATTAAGCAATTTACTTTCATTGGCCTATCCTCCACCTCCTTCACACATACGCCTATGTATGTACAAATGCACGTGTATGTATATATACACATATGTTTAAATATGCATGCATTGGGGACAATGCATTACCATGGATTTCTTAGGGCTCTCGTCTCTATCACAAGACACTCCAGCTCCCGTTTTTTCCAAAAAAAATTCCCCTGCCCAACACACCTGATGTCCTGTTTTTCACTCTTCCTGGACGTATGTAGTAGATTCATACATATACATACGTATTACATATTGATACATATGAGTGTATTCACGTGTTCTTCTTCTTAGTCTCATGCTGCCAGTGATTGAATACAATCTTATTGGTATAGGATTTCACTGCCTTACCTAAGAATACCCCCAAAGACCTCACGGGTTGTGTACATATTACCGCTTCACAATTTCAAGTACAAAGAGCTTTTGAGTGGTGATGTGAAAAAGGGGAAAAAATTTACATCATAATGAGGAAGGCACTACATGTTACATTCTCGGCCTTGTGCATCCCTTTTAATCTAATCTTGAAACATTCTTAACTGACTTTTTCACGAAATTTGAATGGGATGTTTGTAAACCGACCACCACGAGATTTTATATAGAATATACTCAATTGTGCTGATGATCTTGTCTTGTTAAATTCCTTTGGGATCAAATTGATCCTTTACGAATAAATAAATAGGAATTATGCAAGCTTTGAAAAATAATTTTTAATTTGGAATTCCAAGGATTTTTTTTTTGGACGAACTTGAAATTGCGCAATGTCCTAAGAGAAATATTTCGCAGAGAAATTTTTTGGGATGCGGATTTGAATATTGGTATTGAACACGAGAATAAAAATATGATTAATTTATAATCCGTAACTTTTTTTCCCTGTTTAAGCATCGTGGATGAAGGATGTGAAGGTGGAAAGGAGAAAAAGAGGATTGGACCACGCAGAGAGAGAGAGAGAGAGAGAGAGAGAAAGGGAAGAGACAAGTCGGAGAGGCAAGGTGAAATTCACGGAATTTATATGGACAACTTTATGACTGTGGTTGTATTGTTAGCATTCCCAATCAAGCAAGAGTCGCAGAATGAGACCACCCGAGAGAGAAGAAAATAGACGGGAGGGAAATGAAATAGAAGTTTTACAAAAGTTCCACACACTCTTCGATTAAGATGATCAATTTATAGCTAAAGAACAAAATAAATGTTGCTTCATGAAGACAAGAAAAAAAAAACTCGACTACTCGCTGTTTGTGATCAAGCTTTATTGTCTTATTACAATTCTGTATTCACGACCGATGTAAATAAATAATCACTATCCGTCTCTCAACAAATGTATGCAAAGATTTTTTAAAATATCTTTCTCCATGGTTGATCAAATAATTACTCAGCCTTATACTTGTGCTGTTATTTCAGTGGTGAGGAGACTCTTATTACCACGCGCAGTGCTGAATTATGCCCAAGTTTTTTTTTGTTTAACAGATATTGCAGCGTATATACAACCGTCCAATCCATAGCCGAAACTTGTATACATGCATCGTGCTGTTGTAAAGAAATTCCGTTGTAGGGAAGGAGATAAAAGAAATTAAGAAATTACTTAAATCAACACCAAATATAAAGACAAAATTTAGTGGCAATTTTGGTCAATATTCATGCAGGTTCACCAGCGTGCTGGATTTTTGCCAAGGATGGCGTTATAAGCTTTTTCTTGTTATAGAGTATTGTAATAATAAGTAAAAATATGCTCTAATCGAAGGAAAATACAAGTTGAAATGGCCCCTTTTTCTACAGATTTTTTTTTCTGCAAGACATTTTTGCAGAATTCAGCCTTTACAAAGATGACTGTTATAGTGAGAGCCGACTGTCCATGTAAAGAATTTGCACAATGAACCTTCCCCTATGTTTATCTGCACGAATAGCAAAAATAAGCTTTGGCAAAATTTATGGAAATGCAAATTACAAAGCTTTACCTTTACCCCAGTGATTACAGTTTTATTCATTCCCTTGGCTTTTCAAATGACAGCCAAGACCTCCAACGCTGGAAAGATGATTTAATGAATCTCACAAGCTTAGTTTCTTACCCTTGACAAAGGTTGCTTACCATTTTCTCCCGGACAGCCTTACAACTCTTCCTACGGAAGCGACGGTCGTTTAAAAAATACTTGACTTACAGGAAAGTCTGTTGACTGTAGTGAAAATCAAATTCTAAAAAAAATCTCTATAGGCACATACTTGAAAGTTGAAGAAACAAAAAAAAAAAGAAAAAACGAGCGCCAAGTTTTTTGTGTGTTCTCATTTGATCCGTTGGTAGTTTTTTTTATAGTTTTATACAACCCAAAAAATCCGTGTTTGAGGGCAAAAGAACAAGGAAAAGGATGTGAGAAGGAAAACATAACTTTGGAATGACAGAGTCGGGAGACATTTACTGACGCAATAAAAATCCATGGGGTTACTGGAGAGAATAGAGAGAAGGCTAAAGGTGAGGGAAAGAGCAAGATTTTCGACACTTGTTGTCTCCACAAGTAGCTTTCCTCCCATTTAAACCACCATAAAAAGAACACCTTTTTTTTTCGAGGAGAGCTTCCAGAATTTATTTCCCAGAAGTGTAGCATAATGAGAGTGGAGGAGATATGTAATTAGCATAAACACATTCAAATTTGCTGATTAAGAAGCACACCGCAAAATACACTTGCGGTGACATCATCTTCTTCAGATGACAGCTACTGTCCTGAATAATGTCGTAGTTGGATAAACCTGGAAATTTGATCCAGACTTATGTTCCTTCTCTACACGATGAGAATTAATTACCCATGTGGAAGTTTCGTAAGAAATCCAACAAAGCTATATAAAAAACCAAAGTTTATTTCATTCGTTTACTGAGAGCACGAGATCTTTCCTGGGCACTTGAAAGGTATAATTGACAAATGCGCCCTTTTCTCTACAGTTAACAGGACATATCTGCTCAAGGTGGTGGCCCATCCACATTTTTTTGGACGTGCATACTTATTCGTTCTATTAGGAGGTTCAACATGACAGTGGATAAGTAGAAATGCGATGACTCCTAACATAATAAAATCTCCTAATGATTCCCATGCATGCTAATCCGTAAACTTTTATTTTAAAAACTCCCCCCACACAAAATTCTTTGACTTGAAGCACCTGTTGAAAAATGGGAGCAGAGAGAGAGAGAGAGAAATAGATTTTTTTATTTATTTTTGTAATAATAAAACTGTCAGAAAATTCTGTTAATAAGCTCAGTGAAGAATGATTGTGAAAGAAAACTGTCGTCTTCATCAATTCAAAGGGGTGGAAAAAATTACCTGAATACTCCTTTAAAAAACTATTAGAGCTACTGTTGTCCTGCGGTTTGCGAAGGGGTAGAAGAGTCATCATCAACAAGTTGTCGGACTACGGCGGTTTTTGTGGTCCTTGTCATGCACCAGAAAAGGGATCAGGAAAAGGAGAGCTTCGTGTGTGGGTGCTTTGCATATTGCGTGTCTTCCTGGGAGAAAAATAATGAAAAATAAGACATACATACATAGTCAAAGATGATCACCAACATATAGGAAACTCCACACAGATGCTAATATATGGACAAATGGAAGTGAGGAAAGCTTTTGGACGTCTTGGAGGAAGTGCTTAGTCTCTCCGTAAAAAGTGTAATAAAAAGCACTTTTATTGAAATGAATGAACTTAAAAGGTGAAAGATGGAAAAAAAAACGAATAAGAAGATGGATTTTATTCGGATGTATGCAGCCAGTAAATGGAAACTGAAGGTAAAAATTTTCAAGTGTCTTACTAGCAACAAGATTTACATGTATAATGATGATGGAGCAACGGGCTTCATTAAAGCCTCTTTGTCTCAAAGTGACGCTCCGGCGGATGTTGGCCAAATGTTTTGCTAAAAGCTTTTTGGGAAGTTTACGGGAAATGATTGTCGTCATTCAATTTTTTTTACTCCTTTTCAATCATTCCATTTTTTCTCTTTCAAATATTCAATTTTTTTCTTTCAGTCATTCAATTTCTCCTTCCCAATAATGTGGTTTTTCATCCTCCGTGGAAATGACTGGGTGGTAAAGAAGAACGTCGGAGAAGCTCTTTCCCTCTGTGGCTGGGGGTGTTGTGGTAGAATGCAAAAGCAATAAATTAATGGCATATTAACTCTCATTATTGTTCTCATGAATATGCACGATAAAGTTATTTACTGCTATGACAGAGAAATCCTGGGCAATCGAAATAGAGGTGCGGGCCTCTGTGTTTGACTTTTAATTGCCAATAAAATAATTTGCATGAATTGCAACCAATTATTGCAGGTTAGTGTGTAAAATGGCGGAATGAATGCATTCCCATTATCTTTGTTTGTTCATAAAAGATGTACCTGTACCAAAAGGTACGTATAAATACACGAAAAAAAAGGGTGAAGGATAGACAAGTTGATGTTCCCACGAAACAGATGCGCATCCCAGAAATTTGCTTGTATAATCGTCTCCCTTTATATAACCTTTTACCCACTGCATTCTGCCAATAAAAGCAATCTTGCCCAATTATTCAATTTATACATTAATGTGTATAAAAGCCATTACGCCACTGGCTTTAATCACCATTGACGTGCCAAGAACAAAATAGTCCCATTTTTATCCCTTGGCATTCTCCTCTCCCTTGTCACCATCAAACGGGACATATCAGCTCGGCCCACCCTAATTACATGGGAGTGTTTGTACCTCTGTGGTTATGCACGTACAGACAAAACTGTGCACGCATGTACATAGATATAGGCACACATGCAATCTAATTGCAAAGTAATTAATAGTTCCCCATGTTTATATTGGTAAATTATTGGCAGCAAACCACACAAGAAATGTGTTGAAGAGGCGTTGAGAGGAGCGGGAGGGAAGCTGTTTCAAAAGCTTCACATTCTCCCCAACCCTCTTGTCACCAGGAGGACCTTTCATAAACATAATTGAGTTTTGGGTAGTGAAGAGATGAAGGGGAAAAAAACAAAAAGGTTTGGAGTAAAAGTCCTTACTTAATAGGTGGCCCTGCTTTAACGGATCCATTCGACATGTGTAGGAAACCTCACGTTGGATGTTGTCCATGTTTATATATTATTACTTCTTTTTCCCCTGTCTCTCTCTCTCTCTCGCTCTCTCTCTACATTTCAACGACGTTGTCTTCGAGTGGAAAGGACAAAAGACAAGGAAAGTGTATAAATGTGTAGCTAATGATCAGACGGCAGTCATTCATGGAGGAAAGAAGACGAGAAGGGGAAAAGCTTCGAGGAAGACGAAGACGCAGAGAAAAAGGGTTTCACTGCTTCTGGTGCTTAAGGGAATTTTATTGTGACTGGACAGAGCAAGTGAGTGTATTTATTACAATTTGCTACTATCGTCTCAAATCTTTTTTGTCCCTTTCTTTGAGGTCTTGCAAGGGTGATGAAAGTGAAGACGAAGAAGAAGGGCAGTGGGGAGAGAGAGAGAAAAAAAAACTTATAGGGAATAAGAGCAGTATCTTTTCCCCTTCCCAAAGCAGGTGACTTAATGATGTGCATATTTAGTCATCGGAAAAAAAAGTAAAAACCTCCCAACCCAAAAGTCAATTCAGGTAGCTAGTAAGAAGACATTTGGCGGAGGTAATCGAAAAGCAATAAATTTCTCTATACGAAAGAATGTCCTTTCAACAAACTGGTTTCTCAATAATTTTATCAGCCCTCCACCATCATGAAGAGTAAAAAAAATTGTAAACCTTCCACTCGTACTACGAGTCCAGTGGAAGAAATGCCAGTCGTACATATATGCAATTGCTCAAAGTGTTGAGGAAAAAAGGTTTATGTAGTTCCATTTTCTTATTTTCTCCCTTTCTCTCTCTCTCTCTCTCTCTCTCTCTCTCTCTTTCTCTCTCTGTCCCTATTTTGCTCTCTTTTTTCTTTCGGCTTTCTCCCTAATCCTTCCTGTCTCTCCTTCGCCCTCTTTCTCGCCCCTCTTCTATGTAATTTCCCATTTCCCACTCATTTCGGACAACTGTATCCATCCCCATGTTCCCTATATTGGTCGGAAGGTCCACCGGGGAGAGAGTCAGTTAATCTGGATGTGGTCACAAAATAAAGACACTGCGTAATCTGGAAACAGCATCCGCGGAGACGGTGAAGGGGGAAGTGAGGAGGGAAGAGAAGAATTTAAGATACATGTAAAAGTAAATACTCTCATTTCAATACATTGTCTTTGACAAACCCTTGTACTTACATGTAGGAGCTACTGAATCCGCACAATGTCGCTGGAGTGATCCACTTTTTTTTTTTCCTTTACACACTGACTTTAAACAAAGAGAGAGAGAGAGAGAAGAGAGAAAATGCTCTACTACTGGAAAAATCAACAGCTTTGGTCACAACTAATTATTATGACGGAGATATGCTCCTAGATACGCGTCATAGTTTACTGCTCCCTCCGTTTTTTTCTCTCTCTATCTCTCTCTTTCCCCCTCTTTTTATCATTTATACCTATAATATCCCTGAACAAGGAGAAGAGATAGCTTCATGTGTATAAAGGGCTTGAGTATACAGATGCTAATCATTAGAATTATTATAACGTTTGCCGCGGTTCCACCCTACCACCTCCTTTGAAAACATGTATCCCATTACTTCTGTGTGTGTGTCTTCCACCGACACTTTTCCTTCTTCTTATAATTCCTTCCTAAACCCAAACCACTTTCCACACTGAACCCACACTCAGAGCTCCTCTAACAAGGAAGAAACAGGGTTTGCTTGGAAATAATATTTCCTACTTAACTACTTGCTCCTTCCCTTACGTAAAGAGCGGACAGAAAGAGAGAGAGAGAGAGAGAGAGAGAGAGAGAGAGAAAGAAAGAAGGAGAGAGAGGAGTGCACATCAAAGTAACACACACCTGAGGACCGAGAGATAATCATGTGGAATGAACGTCGCGTTGTAAATCATCCATTTACAGTCATTAACGTCCTCTGGCTGGCTAATTGCAATGCCCAACATCTTTCCTACAATTATCACCTTTTTATGTAGCCATAAGTGCCTGGTTTTATTGATTTAGTTGTCCCTTCTCGTAAGCAGGGAGAAGCGCACACGTTGAGGGATAAAAAATAATAATGAATATCATGGAATACACACAAGAAGGAGGAGTGTTGGCGCAAAAATAAATAAAAGAGTCACAGGGAAGTGTGTAGTATGTGCCACAAGTAAAATGCACGGACGGAGCATGTAATTTTTGTAAGAGATGAAATGTAGCTGTGGCAATTACTTTATTGGCACAAATTGCTCCCAATTTCGCACCTCTCTCACCTCGAGTACACACGTCGTCACTATGCACTAATAGTACATACGTATACACACATGCATACATACATATACATATATACATACGTATTCATGTGTACACCTAATATTTGCTTTTCCCTGCTCAATATGCACGTCCACCATCCCTTTTTGCGGGTCTTTTTAGTTTGCCTTCATTAGAAATGCCATTCCCTCTTAACCCATTTGTTTCCTCGGCATTAATTACTCCATTTGCTCTCTTCAGTGGTAGTTGTAGTCCCTCAAAGCCTTGTCTTTTCCTCACCCACTTGTCCGTGTACATATTCACTTGCACTTCAACTCAACGGCTTTACATACATACATACTTTGCAGGTTTATTCAATAGGACCAAAAGAGTGGTGGCGTGCCGCAGGAGCATTTTACCCCTTTTTCTCTCACAAATTCTCCATCCAGACGTCGGCAAAATGGTCGGTTTACGTAATATTTAAATGCTTTCTTGACGTCCAGTGTATATACACGAGTGTTGTGCATAAGTACATAATAATTCCGTATTTTTGTGCATCCAAAAGATCTTTGTCCACTTCAAATGGTGGTTTCTATCATTCCGTATTACTTGCATATATGCACGTACGTGTCTGTGGTAAAGGCTGAAGGCATGCAAGTCTGATCATTGACAGCAATTTATTGAAGTAATAGGTAATTAGTTTTTGATTGCAATCTTATAATTTCAGGAGAACACGCATCTCATAGAAGCCGACTCTCTTCAGCCCTAATTACTTTTGTATATACATAAATGTGAGCGGGAGTAGGAGGGAAGGGGAGAGCACTTTTTTTTCAAATTCTTGTCGTTGCATCCATCGCTCAAGTTCTCATTAAATTTACAATATTTCCTTTAACTGTAAGAAATGGGGCTATTAAATAATTATATTTTTTGCTGTCGTGCAGGGCCGGCTCCACGGCCGGGCAACAAGGTGAATTGCTTTATAATCCACTATTTGTAGAAGCACTTAACAAATGAGCTAAATTCACGAATCACATTTAAAAAGTATTTAATAGCTTTAAATTAACTTTTTTACAAGGATTTAATCGTTAGAGTGTTCTTGTGAAATTGAAGTTAAATTAATAATTTTTATAGATGTTTCAACTGTGGAACTTCTCTGTAGGACGTACACGGGTTTTATACGGGAATGTATTGAGAATATAATTAATTTTCTTTAATTACTCATACGGCGTAGATTCCATTTATACAACTGCATCTGTATAGACATGCATGTATAAATATATGTATGTATGTATATATAAGATGAAAAGTAGAAAAAAGAAGGGTAACTTGATGTGTATAATATGCAAGTGCCTATAGCCGTTTACGGTGCTCATCCCATTGACATATAGTCTCATGAATGAACCAGAAGGCATCGTGGATTTGAATTAGAGATCATGCGATTTTTTGCCACCACACAGAGTAATTATAATACACATCCAGACGTTCTCGTGGTGCGATTATCTTCCCCCTTTAACAATAATTAGTGGATGATTTTATTCAAAAAAATGGTGTTTGTAAGTTAATTAACAATTATGTTCAAATCTAGGCAACTATTTTTTGTATCTATTTTTCTCGAGTTATTATTCACTCTCTGCCTATTAATTTCTTTCTCGCTTTTACTTACTTTAACCTGCAAAAAAAGTAATTATAATGAGACAAGCAGCAGTCCCTTCCAATGTAAATACATAAGTATGAAGCGTTTGCAGCTGGAGGTGATCTGTAATTTGTGAGTAATAATCTCATGTGGCAGTTGTTCGTAAAGGGAGAAAAAGTATAATTATCCTTTTTTTTTAATTCACGTCAAATCGTGCAGAAATTTGCATGCTAAATTCTACTTTGTTGCACCAATGAAAATAAAGTAACACTGGAGAAGATTTTTTAAATTTACTAATAATAGGAAAATTTTCCGACTGTTGTATTTCGTTTTAGAGGAAGTGATGGTTAAGTGTTTTACGAGTATAAATGCTTCTATATGTCTATTTATACGTATACATATGTGCAATAGACGTATAAATAAATGTATAATGTCTGTATATGACTTAGTACAAGCACTGCACTGGTTTATATGGAAGGTATGGTCATGCCACATGTGATTTGTGCTTGCAGGAGATGTCATGGACATGCAAGAGATGCTCAAATACTGCCCATTTCCATAAAATATATGGGGGAATCTCTGCATGAACGAAAATGTACACAAAGGAATAAAATAGAAAGAAAATATCTACACTTTCTTGAACTTATTTCTGAGGTGTAAAAAAAATTAATTGACTCACGAGCATATTTGAGCAACATATTATCAATCAATCAATGGATGTAAATGATTTCCTTCGGGTAATTACTACATGGTTAATGCGAAATCTTATACGGTGTTGACGACTATGTACAAGGCTATTACTTGTTTCAAGGGTGTGCAACTTGCACTCTGGCACATCATATAAAAAAAAGTCCATGCAACTATCAGATATCCCACAAAATTCAGTTCATGAAAGGTGAGTTCCCCCCCCTCTCTCTCTCTCTCTCTTTCTCTCTTTTCGTTTTGAATGTGCAAGAATTTATTTGGCCAATTTATTTGACTTCTTAATTACCCCGTTCATCAAGTCTTCCCTCCACCACTTTTTCTAATATTTATGTGTACCCTCTAACTACTTTATGGCTAAAATGTATTAATTTCAATCTTTTTCTGCACACATCGTTGAACGTATGTATATGTATGTACTATCTTGGGTCGCACAACAAGATCCCTCAGAAATGGTTATAATAGTCAATTATGATATGCGAACCAGATTTTTAGCACATTTTATCTCTCCCTCTCTCTCTCTCTCACTAACACAAACAGAGCAATAACCACATTTGAATTAATTTCCCATTTTTTTCTACAGAATAATAACAACAAGGGATGAATGGATGCCCTCATCTGACTAAATTACTGTATGCAATAAGGAATGAGCAAATTATGGGGATTAATTGTATGACTGCTTTTCACTTTAATTGTACACACTGTCTCTCTTTCTGTACGATGAGCCGGTGAGAAAAGGAGCCAAACAGAAGTTGATGGTGTATAAAAATTCATTGCTATTCATTTGCTCGTTTCGTGGGAACAAATTACCCCTTGGTTTTTGATCAGTTTTTCTTCGGCGGGGGAAAAAATGCAAAACTAACAGTTTCCTTTCATTAAAAGCAATCCTTTTTCATTCTCAGATTGATATTATTGCCTTTAAATATTTTCCGTCATTTATTATTATTTACCCAAGTTTTTATTGCCCTTAAAAATTCAGGAGAAATTCAACTTTTTTGAATTTTTAAAGCCTTCTTGTTCCCGTTGTGACTCCCTTTGCTTTCTTAACAGTACCTACAGTAAGAATGAAAAAGGTTTGCCGCTATGCTATTATTTCCTTACCTGAGATGGTCAATGTAATATTCATGCCTCTTGTCATTAAAAAATATTTGCTCAGGTGCTCAAAAAAATCTGTGTGAATTTGAAAGTTCAAGCAAATCTAAAAATGATTTTTCCAACCGAAGTCCAATCTATGCATTTGTGGGTCATGAGAAGAAAAAACAAAAAAAGTTGAACGACGACCAATGGTTATTGAAACGGTACATGATTTTATTATTGGAGCATTTATTATTTACTCGTCACACTCGTGAATACAATGACATAATAGGAATAATAATAATTAAATGTATTATTATTGGTAATAATAATGAGATTTTTTTAAACTCCTATACCTTTACAGTGGATTAAGTCGTCATCATATTTTTTTTTAATAATGAGGTCTCCGACTTCTCCCCCACAAAGATCCTCATTTGTTGGTTTTTTTTAATCATAATAAATAATAGTAACTATTATACACATTTTTTCCCTTAATATTATTTTATACAACGGTATTATTTGTCAATCATGTATGTACCTTTTATGTAATAATCATAATATTAAATACAAGAATGATTCTTTTTTTTAATGTACAGGGGGAAAGCAACACGTCTGTATGTGTATGTATTCTTTTCACATTTATCCTTCTATTAAATGTATAGTAAATGCACACATGTTTGCGAAAAGGTCCGCACTTGACTCGTAAAAAGTGCTTCCCCATGTTACTTAGGGTATTGTTTGGTTGTAAGAATAGTAAATAATAATATTAATAACATAATACGACTAAATTGTGTTCAAAGGATGGTAAACAATAAAATTGGGAATTAACCTAGAGAATAGAGACACACTCCATACATTGGAGGTTTGTCAGGAGAGGACAAAAAAAAGGTTGGTGGTGATAATCTTTTTTATATGTGTATTTTTAATTACACGCTATTAGGAATACACGGTAGCAGTAGTAGTTTCAATAAAACATCTTGAGGAACGGACGTAGTCGTCGAAGTCGAACTTGTACGTAGTCTATAATGGTAATTAATTAGCCACCACGTACATTTTTATAATATAGAACTAGCTTTTTATACTATTTCTTCATTTAATCATATGTATAATATTGATCATCATGATTTGTTTTTTTTTACAGACACGCATCCACACACACGTTGAAAATACATCCGAAAAAACACATTTATCTTCACACATATCCACACTCGCTCTCAGACCCCCCAAAAAAACAAAAAACAAACGAGCAAAAACAAAATAAACACAACCTTGTAGAGGAAAAAAAATCTGCAATTATTTAAAGAATAATTTATATTAATTTTTTTTTGCAGCATTCGTATTTGGTGTATTTATACAAAGTTTTTTTTGGTAAACATTTTGTAAGTCCTAAATTTATCCCTTTTCGGATAATATAAAGAATAAACGTGCGAAGATACAACTTAATGGTAATTAATATATTTTTTGGACTAAATTCCCCACAGCTCCAGCAAAAAGTCCCGTGATGAGTTTTAACCTTTTTTTTCCAGGTGGAGATTTTTTCAGAAAAAGCCTCCTCCCCTTGGGTTTGATAGCATGCTACTTTATAGGGTTTAAAGAGAGAATCAAAATCATTAGTTATTACTCTTGTCGGTTTCGCGCTCCTCCTCCATCCGAAATGCTCTGCGGAAAGGTGAGAAAATATACGTTAGTTAGTATGTATTGTAGGATAGCTTTGTTTGTGTTTCAAATTATACTCCAATCGGCTTTCTCTCTAATGGATTTCCTATATTTATTCCAAGCAATCTGACCTTTGTTTTTGCGTACGTTCGGAAATTAAGATTAAGAACTGCCAATGAGCTTGTGTAAGAGTTTGTCATAATTTTGATTTTGCACAAGGATTTCCTTCTGCTACCAACCATTTTTTTTTGGAACTTCTAATCTGTAATAAACCTAATTTTTGGAAGTGACTTAACTCCCCCGGTGATTCGCCACGAAGGATGCTCATGAAAGAGAATTAGGATGGTGGCAACAGAAGAAATTAAAGCAATTTGCTTCTTTCAAGGTGGAAGGGAACGTAAAAAGAAATGAACTGGTTCCAATTTTTTTTTCTTTGAAGACTCGCATGCATGATTTGACGAAGAGGATTTGTGTAGAGAAATGATGGACGTAGATCTACATTTGTATGTATAAAGGGTTATGATTCCACCAGAGAGCTTTTTCCCTACAATTATTACTTTCCCCTTGTTTTCACTACAAGGTGAGCGGGAAGGCACTAATATAAATAATTAGTTGTCAAAAGAGTCAGCGCGGAAATATGATGTTTGACTCAGGATTAATTTAACGAATAGAAAAAAAAAGTAACAAAGGAATTTTTTCGTAATTCATAAAAAAAAACTGTGCAAGGAAAGAAAAATCTGAGATTTATATTATCTAAATATGCCATGCATCGTCACTACCACAACCCTACAGAAGGGAATGACGATTTAATAATGATTTTGGTTGTTGATGGTGTCGTTCCTTAAAAAAATGTACGTACACATGTATTAATTTTTATGACGAGAACAAAAATGATGTGTACGTAATAATGTCCAGTAAATACGCAGACGTGTATGTAATACCTATTCGTGTAGAACGTATAATGTAATGTATAAGTGTCAAGTATTTTTATATGTATATTATGTTCATCCTAAAAAGTTTTCATTACATTTTCGGATTGAGGAGCGAGTTGAGATTGAAAGCTGCGTTTAAGTGGGCAGATCTTGCTAGAAGTGAATTTGGATGACCCATCAAGGGGTTGAGAGGAGGGAGGAGGCCACCTAAAGCCGGTGGTAGCAGCGGTCTGGCTGCCGCCAACCTTAGTTTCTCTATTTCAGCCTCTTGAAGTCTCTTTGCTTTCGCCCGTCTATTCTGAAACCAGATCTTCACCTGCAATAAAAGGGGGAAACATTGAGATTGAGGGAACGAATCACTGAAAAATACATGGAGAAGACACACACAAAATAAATTAAATCACGTCTCAGTCTATGTAGTCTAATTCACTCCTTGTTTGTATTATTATTATCATTATCACTATCTACTCAAAGAGTTAGAGGGAGGTTGGTAGCTCTGGACATCATCGTCATCATCATCATCATCTTGAAGAAAGAGAAAGAGATTCAACCGGAGGACAATAACTCAGGAACTCAGGAGCAAACTCGAGATAAGAGAGTTGTTACGAATAAGAGACTTTTGAGGTTCAACCATTGATTCACACCTAGACTCTAATTTTTATTTACGTAATATCATATGGAAGCACATTGTGGGTCAAGCCTACATTCTCAAGTCTTCTCATGTCTTTTTCTACATACAAGGTGGGAGAGAGAGACAGAGAGAGACAGAGAGAGAGACAGAGAGAGAGAGAGAGAGAGAGAGAGAGAAAAGCCATAAAGCAATTCACTCCAATTTATCCAATGCCCATTTCCACATTTATTTCCTTTTGCTAGTTGAAAAATCACGGGACCAATGGAGAAATCACCCTTCTGTTTTTTTTTTGTACAAACGACTTTTATACACAATCACATTGCTAAGTTGATGAGGAGACCTAAACACTGGAAAGGAAGCCCCGTGTACCACACAAGGAGGTTGGGGTGGAAATGGAAGCCTTTGTTCACATATTATTGATTTATATATATTATATTGATTTACATATTGATGCACACAATCAAGAAGAAGGGAGTTTTCCAAAAGGTTGCTTCTCCAGTAAAGCCCCACGTAAATAGGGAAACATTACGCTTTCATAAATGTCTTTACTTTGTTTGCATATACACAGAAACGTCTTATGATCTTGAGTATACAGAAAGGTTAAAAGAAAGGAGAAGTAAAAAAAAAAATAGTTTGATTGTGGTTGCAGCAAGGCTATTTGACTCATTGGAAATTCACCTCCTAACTTCTCATTCTTGTCATTGTTGGTGAGACGATTTCAATTGGTTTTATAAGGGTTTTTACTACTCGTAGCTTCCACTCTTCCACCGACCCACCGTAATTATTCGGATACACATCACTGTAATTTATACGCACCAAATCACTACAACTACTGTGAATTACTACCTCCATGGTGTACCTAACGATCCACAATTCTTCAGTACATACTTTTTTAATGCTCTTCCACCTGTACCGAGCTAAATGTTTCAACTTTATCTCGCTCTCTCTCTCTCTCTCTCTCTCTCTCTCTCATCTTGTTGTCCCTTTCTTCCATCTTACCCCTTTCTTTCCAATTTGAGAAGAAGTAATAAAATTAAACAATGAAATTAGATGAGCACAAGTGGGACCCACAAGGATTAATCCATGCTTTTGTCTCCAGCTTAGGTAAATAAATGAGCGAGATATACATATGTACGTATATGTGTGCATACACTCGTTTTATGTAGAAGAGGAATAAAAAAATGGTGGGAGCACTGTGTAGTACACCAGTGTAACAATGTGTATTTGGAAAGGATTTGTAGAGGGATGATGATGGGAAGTCAAGATTGCCTTTTTATTCGCAGAATACGTCAATAAATTTAAAATGTATTATTGCTACTAATAACGTTAATATTTAATAGGCCCAACCTTTTTGGAGGAGTAAAAGAACTCCTTGTATTACAAAAGAGAAGTCCTGTAGCTTTAAAAAAAATTGTATGAAATCATGTGCCTGCACGGAAGCCAAAGCGTGGTCTGTCGTTGAAAAGTCCCAAGTAAAAAAAAAAGTGGTTACCTCCCACACAACATTTCCTTGTTGGTGAGTTGAGAAGAGAAACGACAAATTCGTCAATAAATAATCGGACTACCCATCTAAGTAACACTTTCAGTCGTTTATCAATCTAAATACACATAAGGTTCACTTGTGAGATTGGCTCTGTAGAGAGAGGATTGGTGTCAAACCATAAACTTTATTTTTCTTCTGGGCAATGAGTCGTAGATATGTAGGCGTCTACATATGAGTATATATATATATATATATATATATAATATATATGTTACAACCTCGAAATAGAGAAGAAAAATAAAATGTTCGACACGCATTTGATGTGAGAGGAGAAATTCTAATCAAAACTTTTTGAATCCTACCCTTCCCTAACTTTTCTTGCTAATAAAGGTCGCCATCACTTAAGTCAGTGCTAAAGATTTCCACCTCCCCCAATATATCCCACATTTTTTATTTAGACGTTTTGCATGATAAAAATTAAATGTCTCGCACTACTCCGTTTTTTTTCGTGGGGAAGAAAAAAAAGAGTACAAAAATAAGTCATGACATGTACAAGACCTGAATTTTAGCTCCATGAATTACTTCGGTGCTAATTTCCCTTGATGTGTATCACAGTCTAGTAGAAGGATGTAAACCATATATTTGCATTGTGGTCGATAATACTCAGTTTCGGCCATGGTAAATTCTTTTGCACGGTCAAAAAGTACGCTTTAACGTGTGAGCAAATGAGAGTAAAAAAAAGTAATGATTTCTTTCAAGAGAGAGAGAGAAAAAAAACTGTTGTTGCACGATATTTACTCACGCTTGTCCCCACCGTAGGCCCTGTAAAAGATTATAGGGTTCATGCCAAATTCTTCTACAAAAAAGATTATGACTATTATTATTAAACTTTCTCCCCTATTTCGCACATTAAATGTGTGAAAGAAAAAAAACGCAGGCACACAACCACATTAAAAAATGCTTAAAGAGACCTCACAACAAAGTACTTGTAATTGATATTAGGGAGAGAAGTTGAGGGGGGGGGGAAGTTGTGACAACTAACCATTGGGAGACACGCAAAAAATTAATTAAAAGACCTGCCATCATCAATTTCTTCCTGTCACATCTTTTTCCCCCCAAAAAAACTTTAAAAACTGAAATACACATATATACATGAGAGTGAGCAAAGGGTATACGGAGAGAAATCAAGGGGTAAACTCCACCGTGTGTGAGCCATCGCCGTGTATGTACTATGCAACAGTGTGGACACACACAACAAGGGAAAGCTCTGTGACTTATGGCTCCTAAACAGAGTATGTTAATTATTTTCTAATTAAATAAGACATGTTTTACCCCGCACAGACAAATACATTAGGGGATTTAATAGAAACATTAAGATGTAAATCACTCGTGAATGGAAATTAAAATAAAATTGGACATGTTCATTTTGCCTGAAAGAATACAGAAAAAAAACAGAATTTGTGACGGAGGAAGTGAGTACATGTAACTTTCCATAGAGCAACATAAAAAAAAGTATGTACCATTTCCTGGATCTTTTCCTTTCCCCCCACACACTTCTCTCTTCCTCTATAAGTCTATGTACATGTTGGCGTGATTCAAACGTGTGCTTTATCTGTCTATCTACAATGATTATTATGGCCAAAAAAAATGTATTCATGTACAGAGAAAGATGAAAAAATTAAGGATTTACTTGTAAGGGAATAATGTTTCTGTGTAAAGCCACCAAGAAGGTGTTACTTGTTCTCGTTCAATTAAGCATCATTGTTGATTACCCTAAGGAAGCGGGCGGTCTCGGATTTCATTACGGAGGGAAACCCACTGATTCTCCCACTAGGCCATTTCCTCATCAGCTTCACGCACCACTGACTCTGTAAATACATATGGGAGAGTCCGAGCCTTTCCTGGATAGAGATGTACTTTACCCTTTTTCTTCCTTTTTTTTCTATTCCAGGAATGTATGTATGTATACCCTTATGTAAAACTCACATGGATTTGTATGCCAGAGGAATTAACCCAGGAAAATTACTTATGATTAAGCTAGATTTAAGTAAAATTATTCCTCCTCGGATTTTTTTCTCTCTCTCTCCCTCCCCTCAGAGAGATTTTGGGTGATGAGTCTAAAGAAGGAAAGACTCATATGTCCTGTCAGCGGGTAAGTACATGCATTTGACTGTTCATGGTCCTTTTTACTTTATCTTCTTTCTACAGAATAAGGGAAATCAAGGGGAAGGGGGAACACCAAAGAAGATGCCAGAGAATTAATCCTGACGTCTTTTGAATTTTCCACAGTTCCTACAACGCTCTCTCTCTCTCTCTTTCTCTCTTTCCCTTAGCTCTCTCTATCTATCCCTGTCTCCGTCTCTTTCTCCCTATCTCTTTCAGCTTTGACCAAAGCCTAGAATTACGCCTTTGAATGCGTATTTAACTAGCAGCATGTACCCAAGAGGGATGTGCTTGTGAACAATTTACTCAAGCTTTCACTCCCCCTGAGATCTTCACTCGAGTGAATCTCAATGGCATTCTAAGCCAGTGCCTTTTTTTTCACATTGTTGCCCACTGCCACTTGTGAAGGACACTCCAGAGAATAAGTCAATTATGAGCCCACAATTTAAATATTCTCGTGTACAAAAAAACTCCTTTTTTTCCCATTGTGCACATGCTTCACCAAAAAGATAGTCAAATCTTTGTATTTGATTCCAGCTTATTAATACGGGCAGGCATGTTTCAATTTAGGAACATGTTTAGCCCTCCACAAGGACCTAAGGGGTAGATAGAAGAAGAAGAACATTGACCATGTGAGGTAAACATTCCAGAAGGATGAGCAAAGAAAAAAAAAACCTGTCAACGCCGTAGCACCCTTACGCACTCAGAAAACGCTGTACGTTACAAGGACTTTTTGTATGTCATGTCAAGGGGATGGAAGAATCGGAATTGTCCGAAAAAATTAAGCGTTTTTTTCTTCTTCTTACAACCTTATAGTCGGTCGTCCTTTGGGTTAGATAGGGTGGAGATAAGGGAATGGGACAGGGAGCATTGTGTAAAGTATAAGAATAGGAGGATGAGGATGATGATAATAATGATGATGTGGAGGAGGAGGAGGAGGTTGACGATTGTCATGGGGTGTATATGTGGCAGTTAAGTGAGTGATTTGTGTGGAACTCCCTCTCGTTCCTCCATGGGAGCAAAAGAATAAGCCCAGGGAGTGTTATGGGATTTGAGAGTGATAAGTAGTTGAATGCTGGGACGGATCATTTGATAATTTTGCCCTCTCTCCTCCTCTCTTTCTCTTCTTCACCCAACTTTCCCTATGTATCTCCTTGGAAATTACATATATCCACATACTTGGGTTTCATAGGCAAGCTTCATGGAGAGACTGGATTTTTTTTTTTTTTTTCTGGAAAGAGATAGAGACACGGAGGTTCTTGTTATTGTTGAGGGGCTTGTTTTGGTGGTAGTGGGTGACTGCGGTAGACACCTAAAAAGTGACTGGACCCAACTCTCCCCTGGACTTGATTAATTCCTAAATGCTGACTTTACATCCTGGAATGTACTGGATAGGGGACAGTATTTTTTTTTAATCAAAAAAGCATTGTTACTCCCTACACAAGATTCGGGGATATGTTGAAGTCATATAAATTTTGTGCGCACGAGGAATTTTAAACAAGTATCACGACATTTTCATACAGTCAAAACACTTTTTTTTTCTGTCCACACTCAAACAACATCCTCCCCGATTGTGTACGGTAAAAATCAACTTCACATCACTACTCCTGATCCTCTCAGGAGGAGTGACAAGGACTGTTGAGGTTGTCGTTGATGATATTATTATTTCGGGAGCGTATGTATTGCGTATGTATGTACCTGCAAGAGTGTCCCTATAACTTTTGGTGGGTGATCATTGTCATGTACATTTTTTTTCTCATGTCACAAGTTCCACACAAACGGAGGATGCTATGAATGGAATTGAGTTTTTGTTGGGTGATGTGTTGGCAAAGATTTGGGAGGAAGTGGGATAGAAGGAGGAGAGGGAAAGGCCGGGAGCGGAATTGAGAGATCACAGAACCTGCGGAAACGTCGTAAGTGATAAGGGTGGCAAGAGGTCAAAGAGCGTAAAAACTACCAACATCTTCGTCTCCTCCGTCCCATCCATCTATTTTATACCCAGTCTCTCTCTTTTTTCTCTCTCTCTTTCTCTCTCTTTCTCTCCATGTTTCTCTCTCTCTCTTTTGCCCTCTCTCTCCCTCACTCTTCCTCTTCTCTCCAAAGTGCATTCGATATCTCCCTTTCCCTATCTATTTCCCCCTGCCTCTGGCTCATCCTTGTCATATTTGTAGCAATAATTCAATGCATGACTAAGGGCCTTAGCAAAATATCCTTTTTTTCCCCACCACAGTGACACTTGGATAACAAAACCTGCAAAGATTTTTTCCCCCCATGTCGTCATTGTATTTTGTCATCCGCACCATCGGCGACATTTTCCATGTGATTTTAAAAAATTACAGCAATTGACAAACACAATCGGGAGTTAAGTGTTCAGAGTCTTAAAAAGTCAGTTTCTATGGAGTGGTCGCGTCTACCTGCGGTATTATTACTCAACATCTGTCAAGGTAATTGATACCTCACGTCCAGCCCAACACATGCGGTTCACACGGCGAGAGGAAATAAGGAGAGACGTTCCTACCAAATCTCTCTCTACCCGTCTCTCCAGCCTTTTACAAATGTCACATCCCTTATCTCACCCTCCCTTTCTTGCTCCATAAAAAAACAATGATACTGAACATACACCCTCAACAATGTCCTTTCTATCCAACAGAGAATTCAATTCACTCTGTGTGTATATATTTGTATTTTTTTACGACACTTAGAAGCGTCGTGGTCAAGAAGGGGGAAAAGACTGGTAGGAGACAACAAAAAATGAAATGAAAAGATTTCAATCCCTATATCAACCAGGAATCTTGAGAGGATCTTGGAGCCCAAATAATAATAATTTTTGGGGAGGGAAAGCTAGAAAGAAGAGGGTGAATGGTGGACTTAAAGTGGAATTGTTTATTGCTATAGGTAAGAGGAAAGTCACATTCTTCCACCTTAATTTAGACATGTTAACGATCTTGAATTGGGAATTAGCAATTAGTAATGCGCCACAAAATGGCTGGTCATTAATTACATGGAAAAAAGCCTGTAAATTATCCTGTACTCACTTAAGACTGCCTACGTTGCTCTCTTTCGTCTCTGTACTTCTGTTCTCACCACAGCTCCTCTTTCACTTGTCTCTCTCTCTCCCATTCTTGCTCTCTCTCTCTCTCTCTGTTTTTTCACCTTCTTTGTTTGGGCGTATATGAGCAATAATTTGTTCGAACATTGTATCTATACACTTGGAGGTGGAGGGAGTAAAAAAGAGAGAATTTGCATTGGAAAAGTATTATCACCAACTTGAACCTTTTTTTTCTCTCTCTCTCTCTGTTTCCCATGTATTTTTTTTGCTTCTCTCTCTCTCTCTCTCCCTATGGTTCTGACCCTCTCAATTAACCATACCAGCTACTTGAGTTTCTTATCAAGGGTCTGGAATTACACCATTACATTTGCTCATTTAATCAGTGGATTGAGAGAAGAGGGAAAAACAAGTTCTCTCTCCCACTTACGAACGACGTACTTCATCTCTCCTGGATGTGTACGGAGGCTTTAGAGTGATGTAACATGTCCTTTGGCCGTGATTCCCATCAAAGAAAAGACAATTTTATTTTTCTGCCCCTCCATTGCATTTTAAACTCTCATGTGCTTCTGTGTGTGTGACTGCTGAGGACTGTCCATGTGTGCATACGTACGTGAAACCACACGAGGCGACAGAAGACGTCGAAAAAGTACATTCCAGGTTATGGGAGATTAATAATTTAATTGAGGTCCTGTCGAGAGCAAAGTAGAAGATGAGGAGAGTGAGTAACAAAGAGATTAGTAGTGTGGACGGGAGGGGAAAAAAGTGTCACTTCAATTTGCATAAATGTGATTAGTTATTTGTCTACCACTTGTACTGGTTTCCTAAGGACTGTGAGCAATTTATTACTGCAGTTGGGAGTAGGTACATGTATTGGGATGTTATGGCATTCCTTGTATTCTTTTTTTTTTTTACTCATTCACAATCAAAAGGGTGAGACATGACAAAGTTTTTCGTCTTGCAAAGTGATAAGGTAAAACAAGAGTGATATGTATGTGTCACACATCCTACGTGATGATCTTTTGCATTGAACTTGAGCATGGGAAGTATCAAAGGTGATGATGATGATGATGACTCAAATCTCTCTGTCTGATGCTACCGTGTCTGGGAAATCACACGTGTTGCTCTGCGAAAGTATTTACTACCTGCTACTACTTGCAAAAAAAAAAGCTTCCTTCATTTTTCTCATGATAAAAGACAAGCTTCTTTGTAAAGACAGTCACTTTTCATCGTAACAGGTAGCGGTGATAACCATGTCAATTTTGTTTTGGGACCAATCTCCCCTTCACCACACACTTTTTTTCTTCTTTCAATTACATTTTCCCTTCTTTGATCCGTAATGAGCTTTAATATTCAAATTTGCTGGTGTCAGACTGATGTACATAGACAGGATCTCCAAGAAGGATTAGAGGCATCTGTCCAAAGATTTTGCGGGAAAATGGACAACTTCAGTTTTCTCAAGGAGTTTTTATCTTGTATTGCATACGTTGACCTACGCCGGTTCTTACTTACAAGATTTAGATAGAAACAACAACAAAATCCTTACCTGGGTCTCCGTGAGGTTAAGTGACGACGAGAATTCCGCGCGTTCCGCAATTGACAAATACTGTTTTTCACGAAATTTTTTTTCTAAAGCTAACAATTGTTGAGTAGTAAATGGGGTGCGTGGCTTCCGATTCGGTTTGTGCTTCCGGAGTTGACAGCGAACGGGAGGACAGGGAAGTCGCGGGGGCAGAACACCTTCTGGAACAAAAAAGATGGGAGAAGTTAACAAATATCCTCACCTCAAATCTCCCTTCGTCCTACACAATCCGTAGGTTTTGGTGGTATTGACTTGCCCAAAAATATGCACGTAAGCACATGTGCCAAATACACCCATTACGTATACATATGGGCAGATGTAAATACACAACGGCAATATGATAGTGAGAGAAACCAAATAAAAAAAAACCATAAATGCAGGTTTCTTGAAATGTGTTGAGCTGTACGGAGTGACTCCCAATTGTATGGTGTTTTGTAGCATGAGAGGATTCGTGAATAAATTGATATCATGACTAATGGTCATGTTAGATAAGTAACCTCGGAGCAGATTACACAATAAACCCATAGTAATTAAGCAGTAGTAACAAATTCGATAGCTATTTTTTTCTTGCTTTTTTACTCCTTTTCCTATCCCGAAGGCTGGAAACACATTTTTCCCCCTCCCATCATTGCATGGATGGGTGAAGAAGAGGAATATTATTCCTTATTGCTACACACAGCTGTTGTATGTTTTTTTTTCTGTGTTTTCTCGTTTCTGTGTACAGCACAAACAACATTCGATCTTGAGTTCATGCCGTGTATCAGTGGAGTTAGAGGAACGCTACTACCTACACGTTTCTGCCATTTCCACGAACATTTCATGTCGACTAAAAGGAGACGAAGAAGGAACGAAAACACCAAAGAAACACTGAAAAAAAGGCTTCAAGGCAAAATATAACTACATTTGGATAATAACTACAAGAGCAAATACGAGAAGACGTTGACAAATGAGTTTTTTTTCTCTCTCTCTCTCAAGTCATCCAATTGAATTTAAATACTTTGGAAAGGAACAAGAAATGGGATTTACTCGAACGACTCAATAATGTATCCAGATACTGGTTAATGATTGTTCAGCGATTAGTCAAAGGAATCGCAATAGGTTCTACGAATTAATTGACCTCGTCTACCTTCATGCTAATCTTAATGGTAATGTCGAGTTTCTATGTTGAAGCTGCCAGCAAGGAAGAGAGAGAGAGAGAGAGAAGAAGAAGAAGAAAAAACTTCAACAACAACAAAGTGAATCGAAACAAAATATAAACTAGTTGTTGATCAACTTTGATGAGTAGTCGTGGAAGCTGTGAGAATGCTCTTAACACATTCTTCTTCTTTTACTTATTTTTTCTCTCTCTCTTCTCGATTGTATTAAAATCCTTATTATACCATTTTCCAAATTACAACTACCACATATGTAACTATGACTTGCTGACTTTTGGGAGATGCACATGAGACAGGTTCGAACTACTCATCTCCCTTCCATCTGCTCTTCTTTCCCAAAAATATTTGTCTTAATAATATTACAGGTAGTAACAAATTATAACTTGAAGCACACATTTCTCTTACATTCTCATCCCCCCCCCCTCTTTTTCTTATTTTTCTTTGAAAGAAGGGTGGCAGGATCACAAAAAAAATGGACTTGAGGAAAAGTGTTTGCATTTTAATGTGCTTAACTACACACAAGAAACTTAATTACGCTCGATGTTATTTTTTTTATTACAATTTCCTCTACATATTGTCCTCCAGGTTTTGTGCATATATTGAATCAGATCACCTAATAAATAACGACACAGCGAGAGGTGAAAGAGCAGTAGGAATTGTGGTGGTTGTGTGCGGCAATAAAAGACATTTTGTACTCTATTACAGGGAAATTACCTATTACCTCTCCTTAGACTCCGTCCTGACAGTCCCAAATACTCACATATGCCCATATACTATGGCAAAGAGCGTCATAGGCAGTCGTCGTGAGTGCACAGTCAACCCTTTTTACCTCTAATAATCTCTTTGCGTGTTTGGAGTCTTCTCAGGTAGAGGGGAAAAAATATGGAAGGGCGAGAGACTCGCTAATAATAGCAAGATGTTAGCAATACGTCTAGTGACCACACTCCTTCCTTCTCCTCTCTCTCTCTCTCCCTCTTTCTCTCTCTTTCTCGCACTTTCTCTCTCTTCTTTCCCTCCCGCGTCTCCCTCGAATTTCTAGGAGCTTTCCCCTCCTTGAGTGCACATTGGAGCTTTTGGAGGACCGTTTAATTCGGTTAGGAAAAGGAAAACATTATGATTAGGAGTTATTTGCACTCTCTTTTTACGCCGTGCTGAGCATTTCGAAGAGTCACTCACTTTTACAGCCACTTGCTCGGCTTGGTCGACGGACAAAGAAGTCACGGGGAACCGCTCACACACACATCTACGGACACGTATGTACATATGGCTTGGGACACAAGTCCTGATTTGAACTTTGACAATTGAGAAATCGTGTGGGGCTGAACCTAATTGTACGAAATGCGTCTCTCTCCTTTATATATATAAATGTACTAAATGGAAGGGTTCATAATATAATTACACAAGGAAGAGAGAAGGAATAGTCATGAGAGGGAGAGAGAGAGGATATGCACGTCACATATTGTTTTGCTTGCTCACAATTATTTCATTGTAATTATTCACGACTAAAAACAATGCGTGGACCAATGCTTCTGTTCTCTCTCTCTCTCTCTCTCTCTCTCTCTCTCTCTCTCTCTCTCTCTCTCTCTCTGTATGCTATATTATGTATTGTGTATATGTACCAAAGTGGGGAATGACTTCCTCACACAAATTCTCCTTTTTTTCTCCTACTCCTTCATCGCCATGCATGATGACATGCAACCCTGTTTCTACCGCTTGGTATATACGACTCAACTATTATTGTGGGATGCAAAGGTACATATTATTATTATTTTTTGAAGTAATAAAAAAAGAATAAACCCCTTCTCAGTTGGGTTGTGAGACATGGCACTCATTTAAATTCTAACGAAAAAGGCGAGAGAGAGAGAGAGAAAGGAGAATCATGCAGTGAATAAATGGTGTTAATAAAAAATCCCACATAATGTTTACCAACGTCATTATTTGAGGAAGAGAAGCGCATGAGATATGACCTGAAATGAATTTGCCTATAGTGTGCAAATGAGTATAGTACCAAATTTTTGGGATTAAACATTACTAATAAAATGATAACAATGGTCAAAACAATGACGGTTAGTACTAATGCAGGGAACAGTTGAGAAGTCCCATTGTATGGTGTTTGTGTGTGTGTATTTATATTAATTTAAAGTGACTATCAGAAGAAAGCTTGAGATATTATAATGTGAATGTGTCCATGCTCCCTCAACCGCTGTGAGCTGAGGTACACACTTGATTATAATTGTGGAACAAAACGGACGTTTTTTAGATTATATTTTTCCCTACGGTTGTCTGTTGTTCATGTTAAAAAAGGACAAAGTGAGATAAAAAGCTGAGAGCTCTCTCTCTCTCTCTCTCTCTCTCTCTCTCTCTCTCTCTCTCTCCAACTCTCCTTTGCAATAAACTCATGCATCCTGACGAGTTACTCCCAGTAATTAAAAAGTCTGCATTCTGTCAAAAAATTGTTGCGTGCAGATCAGAGGACCCAAGAGAGGCACCTCCATTAACGCTCACAAATGAAATGCAGCCATGTAAAGGTAACTATTGCTACCTTCTCGGCCGTTCCCAACGATTATAAATGGACGATGAGAACGGTAGAGTCGGCACACCAATCCACCTCTTGTGGTCAGTCAAGGGGAAGGAGAGATGGACAGGGAGGTGGGGAAGACATTTCGGAATTCACGAAACAAATGCTCATATTACTATAAATTAACTAGCCCCATACCTGTACACCCACGTCTGGTGTCATTTGCTCGTTACAGAAGGCAAAAGCAAAAATAAACTATGTATTTGCAATTATAATTTTCATGGCCATATTGCAGGCGGGAAAAAACGAAAGATCTCCGATCAGCTTAATAAGCATATTTAAACAGAAAATCCTGGGCTTTGCGCAATAAAATAAAAACAAATTTATATTTTGAGGTAAGATTGACAGTACTGAATAGCCAATGAAAAAACTTTGTAGTAACGAAAAGACGGAATTTGTAAGAAACAAAAAGTTGTTGGAAATTCACTTTGCCCTTGCTACACAATTTGGATGGCAAGAATTAAATTCCGGATCTACAGGAGTAATTAGAAGGAGCAGGAAATGACATTCCGGGAGAAGTAACAAAACTTCATTAAAAGCGGACGGAGAAGCTGGTTGAAACACGATCATATGCATGTGAATAATATTAATAATAATAATAATAATCATGTGTCCCCTCTACATGCATATGTATAACTCCAAAGTGTTCCGTTCCATGTGAGGGAGGAGAAAAATGGACATTTGTTCTCAAATAAGATTTTTAGTGGTTCCATTTTACTTTCATCCTGTTAAAACTACTACCAAACATTCACGCAATATCCCTTCATGCCCTCTTCCTCTCTTCTCTCCCCCTCTTTTTGCTTATCTCCCTACTTAGATATACCCTCAAAAATCCAGTATTCTTTTCTCCAGAATATGATAGTAATAAAATGGAATTAAAATAATATTATTACAGAAAAAAAACAATTTTTTTTTGTGGGGACCCAACTTTTACATACACGCAATGGATGGACCTGCTGCTCCGTCCATTGCATGGAGACAGGGTTATAACGTGGAAAAATGAGTGTTCTGCAAGCAAGTAACCGTGGATCCCATCCTCTGTGTGTACTTATACACAATTTTTTTTGGGGGTGGTGTAAAAATGTGAACAGAGAGGTGTGAGTCCACCAAACCAATATAATTCCACTCATCACATCTCTTTTAATGCATAATGATTACAAATTCTGAACAGAAAAGAGATTGTATCTAACGAATCGTCTGGTAAAACGGGGGGAAAGAGAGGGTGGGAGAAATGGGTAAAAAAAATGTATAAAAAAAAATAAAATGAAAAAAAAGCATTGAGAGGGAAAATGACCCTGCATTGTATACGCTGGTGGGACTGTAGAAAAAAATACATCCGAAAGGGTATAACTATGGCGGAGGATTGCATGTGACTGATGGATTGTTGAGTTGAAAGCTTTTAGGTAAATGCGGTGGACAGCATTTTGTGATGTCCATTGTTCACAAGAGCGCAAATGACTGATTATGTATTATAGGTATGTACATACATACAAACGTCTTTTTTCCCCTCATTTTTCTCACAGACATTGGCGCGGACACTATGTAACATCAATGATTGCACTCACACACGTTCCCTTTTCTAATAATTTCCTGTGGGTTATTTTTAATAATTCGTAATTACCGTCAACCATTTGAAAAAAAAGTTTAAATAATAATTTAGAATTTTAAATTAACCTCAACACAATAATTATTTCTTCTTACAGGGTTGAGGAAAAAAAGCTACGACACAATCTTTTGCAAGGACACAACACAGTCGGGGATGGGCAGAGGCATGATTATTATTGCGAAGGGTATATAATATGAAGACGTTGTGTGATATTATTACGCCTTTTTATGTACAAGAAAAATCTCATTTCCATCCTCACAACTCATTCGAGGAGACGTGTGCATGTGGCTTATAGTCCGCATACGGACAGAGAGAGAGAAGGAAAAAATATGGTAAAACTTTCCGTATACCCTTCTCCCTTTTCCATGATATAATACATGACAAAAAAAACATCATTTATGTTTAATTAAATGCTTTACACTTTTTTATAATAGGCGAGGGAAAAATTATGGGAGCCGCAGAAACATTTTTTTCTAATATCACACAAACACATTATATAGACATAATACACGTCAGCAAGTCTTATAGTCACACCAAAATGGAAAAAAGGAGAGGGAAAGAGTGAAAAAATTGTGGTTAAAAAATCATACATTTTTAACCAAATTATAATTATTATGCTAATGATGGACTGGAGTTAATAAACACGTGAGAGGGGAAGCTCCACATATGTCATGAAAGGGTTATGACGGGGGAAAGTGCGGGAGTTAAAAAAAAAGGGGTGAATGACAAAAAAGCAATTATTGCTATGTATTATTATCTGAACTGAGAATTGAAAAAGAAAACTCTGGTCACTCATTTTTTTTATTATGAACAGATAGGTACTTATATATAGCCATATTATTGTATAAATCAGTTGATAAATTCCCACCCCTCCAAACCTTTCGACGGATGGGAGTGAGTCCTGTAGAGGCAAGCACCGGGTAAATGGCACCGTTCATTCACACTTGTCTATAATGTGGCCTAATCCATCATTTATGCATAAAGGACATCATTTGCGAGCACGTATTGAGAGGACAATGCTTTCATCCCACTTAAAAGGCTATTTCCGCTCATATTATAATCTCCTGTAATAATTGACTTCTCGTCAAAAATCCATTCATTCAATTTCCCCCATATTATACTTTTCACCCGACTAATTGCACGTCAGACTCCACCGGACGCTTTTTTTAAAATAAACAGATAGCATTAATCACCATTCTTTTCAAACCAGAAAATAAAATTAAAATAAATAAATCATGAAAATTGACTTTTGCTCAAAATTTTTACGTAATTTCATGACTAAAAGAGCCTATAAAACCTTGCGCAAAGGGAATGGGATGGTATTAAAAAATGCTGAGACAGTTTCGTATGAACTTCAGTGGAACCAGCTTTCAACTTTTTGTGCGGAATCCGACGAGGAAACAAATGTTCAACATAAACGGAATATGCTTGCGTAAACAATAACGACAAAAGGGGCTGACAAAGGAGAAGAAACCTTGTGTAGGACGATTTCCCCGAAGCTTTTATGCCATAAGAAATGAGTACAATGAGCAATTTCGGTGTTATGCGTAAGCAATTATTCATGTAAAGACGGCCCGGAGTCCCGTATGGGAACAAAGTGTTGGTTGTAAGTGCAAAATACTTGTGAGGAAAAGGTTGATAATTCCGAGAGGGTGACTATTACCGTCATTTATGGTAACTCCTTAATTCTCTTATAGGGATGATTTGAAGGAGTCAAATTGAAACCTTCTTCTCGTAAAGGACTCATTAATAAATAAAGGGGTAATAAGGGGAGTAGCTCCGCTCTTGTACAATTACATTTCATGGTACTACTTTGCCCGGAAAGACCCCTAAGTATTGTATAGAGGTTAGAAAGGCCCATAGGGCAGGCCATAATATTAAGAGAGGTATACGATCGAGTCCTATAAAAAAAAAGGTGTATTATACGTTGAGAGTTAATTTACTGGGGAAAGCAAGTTGTCCGTTGGGTGTGCTATACTATATTCCGAGTTTTCAGTGGTGACAATCAAGGAATTTATGTCATCAGAAATCCGATACATCCCGTTCTTGTACCTCTTTCCCATTTAGAGGAAAGTCCGTTCCGTCACCAACCAATGCTGGCTACTCCCGTCTATGGTAAGTACATGGGGTTTGTACACTAATCAAGGAATTACTATGATTATTGACAAGGGTATAAAATCATAATTAAAAGGCCCGAAGTAGGTTCCTAACAACTGAGTCCCATGTCATGGGTGTACTTGTGGATATGAAATGGCTAAACCCCCCCCCAAATTCAAGCTTGTAAGAAATTATTGTCTTTGTCAAAGCTATAGACAGTATATAAAAAAGGAAGAAAAACACTTGTAATATATAATGCAGTGAAGGAAGGGAAATGGTGTTAATGACTTGGATGTTACAACTATAACTAGAAGACCAATGTGGGGGCAAACAGGTACAAAGGAACCTCTGAGAGAGAGAGAGCCGTCTCCAATCGATTATTTTTTAAGGAATAACAAGAGTTATAACAATTATTTTTTGTGTGCAAAGATCTTACCCCTCCCCCATCCCCCTCCAAAAAAAAGTTCATCCCTTCAAGATTCTCACTACTACTAATCATTCATAAAACAAAGAGTTATGGCCATTCCCGTATATTATAAAGTCCTAAAAAGGGGGAGGGGAAAAGGGTAAAGATCAAGAACGTTTCAGGTATAGGAGACTGCCCAAAAGAATTATTAGTTACGAGGGAAGTCATATAGCAGGAATTTTAATATGGGAACAAACTCATACTTTATTACAAATTTTAATTTAATCTCTCCCATATAATTTTTTTTTCTACCGTACATATACTAACTTGCATCCTCAATTAGCTCCTTCCAATATGGTCTTCCTCCAATGTGCCCTCCCTCCAACATGCTCTTCGTTTACCTTCTCTCATGTATTCACACACACATCAACTCTTTTTATCTTATTTGGACAACTCACATATTTTATGTACGTTACAGAACTATTTTTTTTTGCGAGGGCTTTTGCTACAGCATTAATATGCGTATGCACTTCCAAAGTCCACCGCAGCTTTCCCTGAGGCGGCTGGTAGAAAAGGTTAAAGTGAATGTGAGTATGTCAAATAACCGTTGCCACCCCGTGGAAACTGCCTCATACGTTTCCTCAAGTTTTTTTTTTTCATTGATTTTTTTTTCTTTTCAGACAGATATTTTAAAGTCATTGCTTTGCCATATAATCTATCATCCACATTTTAATTTGGTAACTGCCTCAAAGTTGGTAAAAAGCCATACTTTTTTTAATGATATCCACATTATTGGTAATTAAATTCGCCTATGCAAATCAAGCGGAAGCGTTGGGAATGAAATAAAAATATTTAATTATTGGCACAGGGAAAATTATGGAGCGGAACATTTTTCTTCTTTTTTGCCGGAATGACGCGTGGGAAATTTAGCATATGAAACCGAAGCTTCGGTAGATAGTACTTGAAAAATATGGCGTAATTGAGAAGGAAATAATTTTAGTAAGTGGAGCATCATTGGACGATTTGGATGATGGTGTAATTAAAAAATTTAAATTTCACATATTTTTGTTTTAGAAAAACAAGTAATTACTTACTATTCGGAGAGGAATTGTAGCCCCAGCCGAGAAGGGGCAATGCCCAAGATGGAGTGAGTGGTGAAATCGGTGATGAGTAAGATCTGGACGAAGTTGGACTATGCTCAGGTGTACCCGACATGGAGCTGAAAGCGGAATTGGCCCTCCGAACGGCTGCTAATAACTTCTCTTCATGACTGTGTGTACAAATACAAAAAAGAAATAATGTTGGTTACAAAAAACATTTTTCATCTCAACTCAAACAAAAATGGCGTATTATCATACTTTATTTTCAAATAGATCAATTTTAAACCCAAAAAAACCATCACATTAAGCAGTTACACATTTCGCAATATTAAACCTCCCTACGCAGAATGCTTGGTTGCTCCTGACTAATAATTAGTTATTTTTTTGTTGGATAAACCAACCACCAGTCAATTTATTGTTGGCCTTTACTCCCAAAATAATTTTAATGACTTAATAGCTTGGGAAATGGAGCCAAATTCTCTGACTTCTTTTTTAAAATATTGAAGGGAAGGAAAACTCCATACCTCTTATTAACTTATTACTCTCTCAGTTATTTGTTTTACGCAAGCTCTCATCCTCCATATTTACTTTTTTTTTGAACTAGTTCCAACAAATGCCTGTGTAAATTCCGTAATATGCGGAATTACAGGGGTATACGCCCATCTGTCTCAAGAAAGTAATGATTGGCTTTTATCCGATTTTTCAATGGGCCATTTTTTTTTTGTAAATTGCATCCAATTGCGAACAAGTTGAGAGGAAAAAGTGCCTCACTTTTCCCTTGTCCTGTATGAAGCAACTAATTGAATAATATCAAATGGGAAGTTTGCTGGGAAGACAGCTATAACATGGGAGTAAGATGATGATTTATGATTTACACGGGTTATTCACTTCCCAAATTTTTTTTCCTACAGGGATTGTAAGGGCTAGAGGAAGAGTTAGAGGAAAAGAGAAAGAAAGAAAGAGTGAAGGAGACGAAGAAGCTTGGCACCCACTAAGTAAATATAGGCTGAGTTCCTCGTAATAGTTGATATCTGTAATGACAACATGTGTTGAGCGGATGAGTCGGTAGTAAAAATCCAGGAGTCTTTTCAAACCTTTTGTGCTGAGAGTACACACACTGGGATGAACGTGGAATGTTGTGAAAAATGTTGCTTCAAACCACTTCATTGCAGATAATACGGTCACCAAATTATTACTACTCCACTATAGTTTTTTAACTACACCGGAGTTCTCCCAGGCTCTATCAGCGGTAGGGAGAACAGCTGCAGATGTGTACATTCGAATTTGAATGTTATAATAAATAGGAAGAGAGAGAGAGAGAGAGAATGAAGACTTTTCGCAGATTGTATAGCAGAGTATCATCATCAATGGTAATATCTTTTTGGGTTAGCAACTCTGAACCTGGAGCCTCATAAAACTCCTCTGTTGATTTGATGCAGGCCAATAAACCACGATTTCAGCAGCTCCTCCTAATGAGTTCTCATGTCTTGAGTCTCAACACTTTCCCTGATCCGCTCCTCCCCATACAAAAATCCATGCATAGTTGCCAAATTCTGTCAATCATGGGGGAAGATGCGAAGGGCTGGATTTATCATTGAAGAAGGAGTGTAAAGAGCTCTACTTATCGTAAAGTCATTAGTTTTTCTCCGATTTTGTGCGCAAATGCTAATGTCTTCCACAATTTGATGCATGACGCTAGCAAATAGACTCATTGTCAACTAATTTCAAGATTGAATGCAATGGCTAATTGCCTGCTTTTTTTTTAATTTTATTTTACATGTAACTACTAAACTTCTTAGCATCTGCTACTGAATTGTTTTGGGGTCAACATTTAAAATGAACCCATTTGCATCCGAATATGAGTCCCATCAATATGAATGGCCTCATTTGTCATTCATTCGGAACTTTCGCTGCGATTGAGCCCTTTTTCTGTATCTCCTCCAGAGGGACTGGATTTCAGTGCCGGCGAAGGATCTGTCAATAGAATCATTATTTCACGCAGTCAGCCTACTTGCTGCCCACTTGTTTTTATTAAATGTTATTTATCACCGCTGGATTATGTCTGCACATGACGTATAATAAACATGTGCACCTTTTCCCTTATATACTTTTGCATCAAACGGAAGAGTTGTCCGAAAATATTGACAGTAGCACTTAATTTGCCTGGCAAACAGAAATGTCTAGCATACGAGATTGCAAGTCCTCAAGGGGCAAATTGTGGCTAATGAGCTAATAGAATTTATGTCATCAATTTTGTTTTCTATGAACGACAGGAAAAATGCATTGTGGGCAGTAATAAATGTCACCAATGGTTGACTTTCCGTTGTCTAAACATTACGAACTTGTCCATGTAATTGCATTCAATCCCAAAGTAACGAGTAATAGTACTCACAATGTTATCTCCGTGAGTAAATGTCGACACAGAAGTAATGATTTGCTCATCCATTTATTGTGGAACCATGTAAGCAAATACAACATTGATTTCCCAATCCACCAATCTCTTTGAAACAGGTGGGCTTTTGTTTTTCTGTTGCCAGACACAATGGCACACAAATATTGGCTAAAACAATCGGCAGAGATCTTGGATTTTCAAGCATTTTTCCGACTTTTGTGGCTGCCGAAAAAAACAAGAACTGACAATTTGTTCCTTGGTCTACCCCTTTTATTCCTATGATAATGTGCTCCTGCTATAATCATTTAAGAGCTACGAGACTTATAAAATAATTAAAGTAAAAAGTAAAGTAAGTTTGTTTGAAAAAGAGGGAAATCTCTCTACAAAAAGCTGAAGGATTCTATGTGAAATTTTCATTCTATGGCGTAAAATCAAAGACTTCCTCTCTAAGCGATCACTGTCATTTCTGACATTCATTTTGGTCTAGACGCGAGCATGTAGTCAGAAGCTGGATGGGAAGTTCAGATTCCCTTTTTGAAGATGTGGATGATGGTGTGTAAATAAAACGTTATTAAAAGACACTCTTTGCCCCTCTCTCCCTCGTTTGTCAGCCAATGAGTTGAGGCTAAAATCTGGCACGTGCCCTCCTCTCCTTGAATCATAGGCGTAGCAGATTTTCCCCTTCTTTCACAACACACACAGCCCACATCCACCATCGCTCACTTCTGCCAGAGACGCATATGCACCCTTTTCGCACACAGGATGAAAATACCCACTTACATTCAAATCCTTATGCGTATACAGATGTGAGAGTCCTGTGTGATGAAATTATTACAACTGTAATTACCAACTAATTTCGCCGAAAATTATCTGAGAAACTTCCACTCATGAATTGCTCCTCCTCCTACGCAAACATCATTTTTGTGCGTCTTGCCCTGTGTCCTTGGCTTAGGACGCGATATTCCTCATGGTGGATGCTCTATGTCTGGCCACGTTATTATAGCAACTGGAAGATGTCATGCGAGCACTATATGACAAGAGTACAAAGGCTCTCAGTTACTGTTAAGAAGCTTTAAAGGTTATACTAAGGAGCTTCAAATAATAAAGAGAAAAGGCTTAAAAAATTTTTCCAGATGAATGGAGTACGTATGTATTGTTGTACGTTATACATACAAAGAGTGCTGTACACCTTTCTATCTCTCTCACCCTTCTCCTCTCTCTCTCTCTCTCTCTCTCTCTCTCTACCTCTGCCACTCTCTTACAAAGTCAGTCAGTCACCCTCTCACCGCCCAGAACGTCTCGATTTCAACTGCTTTGATGCTTTTCGGAAAAGGACCCTCTTGAGGGTTCCCTCTTTTCTTGAATGTGGTGGGCGGACATAAAATTTGGAGGAGAAATATTTTTCTCTCCGGACAATAACGTAGTTTGAGCAAAGAGGAACAAAAAAAAATCCCATATTTTTAATAATAGCTTCTCTTCCAAAAACTCTATGACAAGCCATCTCAAAGTTAAATACTACTACGGAGGCAAAAATAAAATAAAATAATTTCTCATCGGAATTGTCATTGTTATACCTTAAAATGGTTGGCGCTGTGTTGGTCCAGAAGTAATTGTGGAGAGATCTATTTTCGTATACAAACAAATATAGAGAATAAACACGGTTAAAAACCAAAATTGTTATGGCGGCGAAATGAATGTATTTCGTGCTTGATATTTCATTTACTATATACTTACAGCTTGTGTATACCTATTGGCCTAATACACGCACTGTAGACTATGTCTAAAGAGAAAACTTGTGGCATGGGGAAAGGCCAATATAATTATCTTTTTTTTTGTATGTTTATTTGCACAAGAACCAGACCCACCTTTATAGCATGTGGACGGATTATATTTACTTAGACACTCTACTGCCCTTTGCGGAGTAAAGGTTGAGCGTCACAATGTCAATACATTGTAAACCAACCCAACGGACATGCTATACAATGGCGCAAAAATCAATCTAAATTTGTTTTTGGCCTTTTCTATCGAGTTATGTTACTACACGCAGGTCAAATACCGGGAGCGGGAGGAATAATCATATTTACCCCCTGTCCCTGTTATTTTAATTGGTAAAATACCCCGAACAAGCATTTTACTAATTTATCTTGTTTTGTCAAGGAATGTCTGGACATGTTGAGTACTTTACATAGGTATGTACTGGACAATTTTCACCTACACTTGTCACCATCGGTATGAGCCAGGCTATCTTTATTTCATACTGCATTATAAACCACACGCTTCCAGTGTCACAACCGCCACCACCTACCAATTACGGTGGTTCTCTCACAGAGCCAATAATAGTAGTTTCATGGTTTTGTTTACTCCAAAAACTACTAATTTCTTGAGCCAATCATGTCTATGTATGCTGGGAACAAATGGTACCTATAAGGATAAGTGTCATTAGGGAAGGGAATTAAATGGGGGAATTGCGCCCCGCTCATGAGCTCCTTCAAGTGACAAGCATTGTGTCGTTTTGAAAAAATACCAGGCACTCTCCGCACTCCTTTAGCACGTCCATAATAGAACGCAGATGAAATTACTCTTGACATGTTTTCTTTTCTCACATTCCTATTTAAACCCCCCCCTTTCATTGTGTAACAACACACTGGTGCTTTTTTTTGGTTGGGGGATGATTTACTACGCAGTCCTTTCGTTTTTATTATTGCCTAGAGATCCTATTATTGTTCGGTGGGAATGAGAGAGGGTGGTGGCTGGAGGTGGGAGCTCCGGTGAAAGGAACAGAGGTACGTCAAGTGACATCGGGTGGGACCAGAAAGGACAGAACTTGAGACATTTTTGCCTTAGTAAAATATAAAAAGAGAGAGAGAGAGAAATCTCTTCAATGACGATTATCACATTAAGTAAGAAATGGACAATAAGGATAGAAAAAAAGTTTATAAAAATGTGTGTGCATTATTATATTACAAGGAGTGTTATTATTATTACCCTCCAACTTCATAGACTTCCACCGACAGCTACCAAAAAGGAATTCAAAGATAATGCTATATTCTGTGGGGTACATAAAAGTCAATATTTTTTTTTCTGGTCGTCGGCTCCTTTTACCCGATTCTTTTTTTTATGTCTTTTGACACTTGGGAACGTCCACTTTCTTTTCAATGTTATATATACCGTCCGTATTCACACGGATTCTTGCATTTCCATCCCAACTACATATTCTTTATATGAAGATGTAGCGGTTTTGAAGGGGAAAAATGTGGTAAAATATTCAGGATTTTCATCAATACATTAATACCACATGGGCCATCAATGTGTGTTTAGTAATATGGACGTATACGAGTTTGTTTTTAATTTGACTTAAGCCTGAAATGTGTATGTATGTATATTCATCCCTATCCTGTTACCTGTCCCCTGTCTGTACAGTAATTGCTGTTTTCCCTCGAAATTAATACAGGAGGCAATTTTGCGAAAGAAATGTTCTGGGGGAAAGGGTAATTAAAACTTTTCCATGTAGTTCATTTAACTGACTGTGGCAGAATTATACAATTACAGATTAATACTGATGGGGGGAGAGACAGTCCCTCACCCGCGCTTCCTTATAATTATTATTGGAATCGAACAGTACACTTGGCCTCTGAATAATGTAGACTCTTTGGGGAATTCGCTCTTTATTAACTTCTGCATACGCACACCACCGAATTCTTTCATCGCAGTGACTCAGAGCGGGGTAATTATTAATGAGAGGGAGAACATGAGCTCTGTTTCTCTCTCTCTCTCTCTCTGAAATACCAATTCCCACTTTGCAACGGTCGTCAAATCACCGCTTAATGAATGGATACAAACATGGAACCACCGAAACTTTCCCCCTTGAGTGGATCAATCAAGAAAAATCGTTTTTTTTAAAGCTAATAATATTTCTTATACAGTCTTTGTTCCGATGGAATGATACCCGTTTGCCATCATTTTCTGCAAAAGTATAAATCTAATATGGGGACGACTCCCCGGGGATTTCCTTGGGGAAAATGGAAACTAATAATAACAATGGAGGTTGTGGTTGGTTGTGGAGGGACAAAAATTGGATGGCAAACAAAGTGGATTTGGTGTCAAAAAATGGGAAGAAATGTGATTACATAAGAAAAGAAGAGCATACCTGTAACACGTTCTATCTGCACTGCTGTCATCACTGTCTTTGTCGTCCTTGCCGAGAAGGGAAGCGACACTAAATGAGAGTTTTTTCTCAGTCTTGTTATTGCTCTGAATAGAGCTCTGGTGATGGAGTTCCAATTCCCTTTCATCACTTTTCGACTCGTCCACATCCTCATCCTCGTCATCCTCCACATCGGAAGTGTCCACAAAGGTCTCTTCCTCCTCCTCCTCCATCTCCATCTCCTCCGTCACCGCCTTCGATAATTCTGAGTCGGACATTTTCATTGGGGACAAATTTTTTTTAAAAGGAATTTTGATTTAGTTATTTGCGATAGGATTTTCTTTTTTATCTAATGATTTGACCTTAGGAACCTAAACCACGATTTAAAAACAAACAAGACTATAACAAACGACACTTGAAATCAAGTTATTTTTGTTCTCTTCACACACTTTGTGAGAAACTTTCCTTTGTTAGTTTGTATAGTAGTAGTACCATCCAATTTTTACAACTTCCCTAACAAGGAACCTAAACCCTTTATTTTCAACGGGAGAAAATAAAATGATGTTCCCGCTCACTCACTCACAGGTAGTTATTTTTCTTAATACATCACTTCCGCATTTTTTATTGTTCTCATTGGCAATGTCGTCAATTGGGGAAAACTTCCAAAAAACAAAACAATTCTTACACTTTTGTGAAGTAAACATGTGTGGAATTCAAGTTTAAATGAATCCAGAGTTTTGTATTTTTTGTGTCAGTTGTTTAATATCTGATATTTGTTTAATATGATTACGCTGAACTCTCATTTGAGTAATTTGCGGAGGGGGAGAGTAGTATAATGATGATGAGGTTTATCGTTGACCCTCCAGTGGGGGCAGAATGTGGGATGAGGAGATCAAACGAGTGTCAAATTAAGGAGACTTTTGACTCTTGTCTTGACACTGAGTGCTCATGTCCACTTAGCCTTTCTCAACCTTTTCGTGGGAGTAGTAGTAATAGGGGTATAGTAATACGAGCCCAAGAATCAATCAATGCAGCAGGACACGCGTGGTATACCCTCCAGTTCCACTTCCCTCTCCCTCTCTATCACGACTAATACGACGGCGGATGTGAAACCATTAATATCCCTCTTCCTCCCACGATCCTCTATAGACTTTTCCCCCCTCCCTTACAAACTACACTTCTTTTCTTAGGTTTTTTTTTAAAATCAAAATGGTGATGTGGCTCTGTTGTCAGTAGGAGTGATTGTGTCTTCCAAGTCCTCCGTTTCCATGTAATTAGTAGAATATTAACCCTAAAATTTTCACACACAATTTTATCTCTAAAGTCAAGGAAAAGACAGTCTAAAAGATTTTGTATAGGAAATTTTTTTTCTCCACGAAAAAGTGTCTTCTTCCACTCACTGTTTATGGGGGGATGCTGACAAAAAAAAGCACGTGAAGGGGTGGACAGGTCGGCGGGATTCACAGGCTGGACAAGTTTCTTGATTCTGGAGACACTTTTTGAGGAGTTGAGAAATTGGAGTGAATTGCACGTGTTTTGCTGGCTAGTCCGATTGGCACACGCAAGTTTTTGCCAAGACAGACTGAAGTCAACTGAGGAAGAGTGGAAGTTGGAGTGCGAATGTGAGAAGACGAGAGTGTGAGTCTTTCCCTCAGCAATGAGTTAGTGTGTGAGGGGCCTCACTGGGAAGTCACTGGCTAGCCCTCGACGTGAGAGTAGAAGTCGTAGTAGTAGTAGTTGTTGCTGTTGTTATAGAACCTCCAATGTGATTCAACCTTTCTCATTCCTCTCTCTTTCCCCCTTTCTCTCTCTCTATTTTTGCCCTTCTCTCTCTCTCTCTTTTTGCCTTTCTCTCTCTCTCTCCCTTCTGTCTCTCTCTCTTCTCTCCCTTTCTCGTCTCTCCCGAGTATCGTAGAGACAGAGTAGATTTTTGCAGGAGGGATCTGAGTGCACGGGAGAACCAGTCTCATGCTCGCCGCTGGCTCCCAATCTTCCCTCCTTCAATGTGCATACGACTCACTCGCGTGTTCAGAGCCAGTGCAGGGCCGTGATTCAGTGCAAATGCACGTCAACCCTGCATGTTCTATACCCTCACAGAAGAGTCCTCAAAGAATTATTAATAGGACCAATAAATGTAAAATATAATATTTTAAATTTTTCTCTCCAGTTTCTTCCACCACAAAAAAATTGATCTTGAGATTCCTCCCTTTTTCCCTCTCTCTCCTTCCACTATATTTTGGAGACCCTCGACCAAAGTGTGAACAGTTCAGGTCAATTGTTCTTCAATCGAACTGCACTTTCCCATCTAAATGGTGGATTGCCGTGTGTGAATGAACGTTCATGACTGGGGAGAAGAAAAAAGGGACGGGGAGTAGTAAAAGGAGCATAGTAGTAAAAAGAAGTAGGGAGCTGATAAAGTAGTATGTGTGTGTAAATAAAAAGTAGTAAATAAACACACTCTTTGATTATATTATTCCCCCCCCTTGCAACTTCTTCCTACGCAAACACGTAGCTACAATTCGAAGGGAGAGAGAGAGAGAAAGAGAAAAAAGGGTTACACGCGAGTCCATCGTTATGAGGTGCATTTCTTTTTCCTCCTTCACATATGCACCGTATACACATACACATGCATAAGCCTAGTAGTGAAAAGTGAAGCCGTGTGAGGAGAGCCAGGTTATACCTACAGAGAAGGACGTGGTTCATTGTACAAAAGTGTGTACAGATATACCTTCAGAGCCAAAGAGATGAGACGGAGCATATATGAGAGAGAAGACGAGGAAAAACGTGAGAGTGCTACTATGATGGTAGGGAGTTGTGAGGAAATATGTATGTGCGTGGGGGAAGTTGACCAAAGTTGACTGTATATAGTGAATAAGAGTGTGTGAGACAGTGAAGAGAGTCGGAAAGAGAGAGAGAGCGAGAGAGTGAGTGAGTGAGAGAGAGAGCGCGAAAGAGGAAGAGACAGAGAAGGTTTTGAGGTGGGAACTAAAAGTGGGAGCAGCGTTTGTTTCGCTGCGAAAGGAAACTCCGCCTGAAATCTAGTTCTCCGCCTGTTTCGACCAACAAGCCTCCAATGGGTTCCGAGGGAGTCCGAAAAGGAGAATAAAACCGATTTTTTCCCTCTTTCCATTTCACTCCTTGGATCCTAGGGTATCATTTATGCGGGGAAATTATAGGTCTCTTGTACAAAGAACTAATATGAGCAAAAAATCTCTTTTCTCCCCTCTATACACTCCCTTGTATCTCTACATGTTTTCCTCTCTCTTCTTCTGCACTCTTCTCCTCTTCTCGCACTCTTTACACTCCATCCAGCTTCTCTACCTCTCTTTCTCTCTCTATACCTTTCTCTCTCTCTCTCTCTCTCTCTCTCTCTCTCTCTCTCTTCCTCTCCGAGTTACTCTTTGGAGCTAGTGATGCGAGTTAATTCACAACTGGAACTACCTACCTATTAATACTCTCCTCTATTTCTCCCTCTAACACTCCGACTCCTTCCTCCGTTCAAATGACTCTATACATATACTGTATACATATACTATACACATATATAGAGTACCTTTTGTGATGTGCACAAACTTTTGTCTCTCCACCAGAGACGTGCCTCCCCACAACGGACGTGGAGCTTTTGCTACATACAACCACTTGATTCCGCTGAATGGAAGCAGGCATTATATTACTACTACTATTATTATTATTATCATCGTCGTCATCATTACATGAACATCTTGAACACGCTAGCGTCTTCCTTTATACGGTGGTCTCCGCCCATATAATAACCCTTTATGTTGTCATCTATAATACACCTTTATTTTCTCTTTCTCTCTCTCTCTCTCTCTCTCTTTCCTTCTTCCCTTCTTACGTCGTGGCGTACACGTCCTCTCCATTACATTATCAATCATATCCTTTCACTGGTCCTCCTACAGATGTATGTATACCTCCACCATCATCTCATAACCATTGTGCTCCCCTTTCTATGGGACTGATACAGTCGTATAGGTATGTAGGCATGTACATATACCTTTCTTTAGCCTGGGCTCTTGCAAATTACACTTCCTCCTCCTATCCTCTGGGCTTTAAATTTGTCAATTTCTACAGTGAGCGGATTCCTGAACATAGGAGATTGTGTGAAAAAATGGATGTGTTAAAACTATGTAGCTCTCCTGGCATGCTCATACATGGGTGAAAGGAATTTTTTTGGGGTGCTAGTTGACAGTTTATATATTTCATTGAAAGTATGTGTATATGTGTGTACATTTTTTATTTCACCCTTGCGCGTAGCCACCAGATGTTCTCATGTGAGTGTGTGAAGGTGAAAAAAAATATAGAATTTTTTTCCGGGATAAACCTCTGCACGCCACGGGGTTGTCCTGTAATTATTTCATAGTTGTAACATTACATATGGTTCTACATGCCAATGGTGTGAGAGGGAGAGAGCGGAACATTCTCGCAGAAAAATATTTCGGGTTCGAGGGAGAGGAGAGAGAGATGAGTTAGGGGAGAAAAAGGGATAGGGAGGTGAGGAAGAGCGTTTTAGCTACACATTTCCTAGCAAGGCAATAAAACACACGTACCGGGTGTTGTTCCCGCTCATTATTCTTAATTAATTGCTATAATAATTGTTTGAAAAAAAACATTGTAACTGATGAACTCCTGTAAATAGATAATAAATTTTCAAACTTGTTCCATGAGTGAGTCGCAGAGGGGAGGGAAAAAATAATTGACCACTTTAGTCCTAATCTGAAAGGATGAAGGGTGAAGAGTGGAAATGTGAGCCACAGGAGATTTGAGAAGGAGATAGACATAAAAAGAGAGAAAGAAGGGAGAAAACTCCAATATGTAACACAGGGCCTTGGCTACACTACATACTCCGATTAGACTTAGGTGAAAAGGATAAAAATGTGCCACTCTAGGCCAAAAAAAAGTTATAGTGGCGTAGGAGGGTGAATTACACAGGAGAAAAAAAGGGTGAGGGAACATGCCTGGAATGCTGAAGTGAAGAAAAGGATTTGTCAGTGACTGATAAAGAGTGAGAGAAAACCGTTGTTGCGAAACCTGGCTTTTCTCTCCCTTCTTTTGTCATCAGATGCTGGAGTAAAAAGGAAGGATAGAGAGAGAGAGAGAGAGAGAGAGAGAAAGAAAGAAAACGGACGAGAGAGAGAGAAAGGGTGAGAGAGAGATAGACAGAAGAAGACGGGTGAAATACGGAGGAGAGCAAAGGAGCAACTAAATGCTTGAAAGAATTTTGTAGAGTGGTCAGGCATAAAACTTTCTCTGGATATACATACATACATATACATACATGGTGAAATATTATATACGGAGAAAAATAAGGAAAGAGAGCAGAGAGAGAGATGGAGAGAGCCTCAGGAGGCTAACTATAGCATTTCCCCGTCCCTTGAGGAATAAAAGGAAGCGAGGTAGAAGAAGAACGTCAAGTCTTTTGCCAACAACTTTTCTTCTCTCACACCAATGAGCTTCGTATTATTGGTAGAGTGTCAAGAGAGGAGGATGAAGCGTATGGAGAGAAAAAGAGGAAGAGAGACAGAGAGAGAAACAGAAAGAGAGAGAAAGAGAGAGACAGAGAGAGTAACAGAAAGAGAGAGAAGAGAGAGCGAGAGAAGAGAGAGAGAGAAGAGAGCGAGAGAAGAGAGCGAGAGAAAAGAGCGAGAGAAGAGAGCGAGAGAAGAGAGCGAGAGAGAGAGAGAAATAAGAGAGAGAGAAAGAGAGAGAAATAAGAGAGAGAGAAAGAGAGAGCAGAGAGAGAGAGAAGTCGCTACAGAATATAAAAGTGAGTACGCGAAAAAGATGACGGGGAAACGGTCTTTTTTCTCCAGATGATTGGACCAAAAGAACTTTATGGTGGTTCACTTTTCCGGATCAATTTAAGATGTCGTTCTGTCTCCCTTTCGCTTGCGTGTGAACATTCCTACTTTGACTCTGTCTCTCTCTCTCTCACTCTTTCGCCGGAAAAGTACGTCATGACAAAAATGAGACGGATTTGACTTTAATGCAATGCTTTTTGCCCTTTGGCTAACCGCGAGAACTCCTCTCCTTCTCCTCCTGTACGACTTGCGTACATAAGGTGCGTACATGCGTAGGGTTTTTTTATGGCATTTCCCCGCAATTTCTCCAATTTTTTGTGGGGGGAAGAGTGCCGTAGGATTTTAAAAGTTGTTATTGTTACGGGACATTTTATTTCCCGTGGAAATTCTCTCTCTCTGCTTCCAAAATGAAATAAAAAGTAGTCCCTGTATAGGATGGATATTTGTGCGGGAGGAGGAAAATTGTAGGACGCACAAATTCGTCCAAGAAATTGAGGAGAGATGTGCTGGAGATAGGAGATACCCTTTGGGATACGGAGCTACCATGGAATTCCTCAAATTCTCATTTTACGACTCCCCTCCTCCATTTGCGAGGGCACACATACGGTGAAACTTCTTTTATTTTATTTCTACCCCATTCTACTACTATGCCCTCAGAAATTGTACGAACATTTCTCCCTTCTTTTCTTCCTGCCCGTTTAAATAAATATAAATGGAATGCCCTGCCAAATTTTACCCCTTTTTTCACTGCCAAGCCAGGGCAAAAGAATTCCTTTGTAAAAAAGTCCATTTTTTTCAAATCCTATGAAAAGAGTTGACTTCTCAGGGGAAAAAAGGTGTGAGTCAATGTTTCAGAGCAAAAAAAAAAGACGTTGATGAGAGGAGAGGAAAGAAGTGAAAATTACAATTTGTTCAAGAGAACCAGAGAGGGAGGGAGAGAGAGAGAGGGCAGGAACGGTACAGATTTTTTTCCCCCGGACCGTAAGGCTTGACAAAAGGAATGGGGAAGCTCTGAAAGTTTAGAAAAAAGGAAACGGAAACGTGAAATATAAAAAAAAGACTTCTTCGGTAGTGTTTACTTAATTCAACACTCCCGCCGGCTCCAAGAAAGGAAGACGTAGGAGATTGTGAAAGAAAGAGATAAAAGAGTGGGAGAAAAAAAGAATGAGAAAGAAGAGTTCAGGGTGAAAATAGTTATTTGTAGCACATGATTCTCTGATATAAAGTGCGGAAGGAAAGAGGAAAGAAAAAGCGTAAGTGTAATGCATACAAGGAGTTGTTGGGACAGAAGGGAAGTGTCTATGAGGAAGAAAGAGTGTGTGGGGGAAGAGCGTACTTACACTTTGTGGAATGGAGTGTAAAGAAAAATGCAACTCTTGTTAGTCGTCAAGTGACTGGCACGGAGTTGAATTTAGATACCGCTCCACCACTAGTACATTTCCAGTCCGAAGTGCGCTCTTATTTATATGACATTAGTTTCTTTCTCTCAGTTTTCTCTCTCTTTCAATATCTCGATTCTCTCTCGCTCTCTCTCAGCTTTCTCTCTCTTTCAGTATCTCGATTCTCTCTCTCAGCTTTCTCTCTCTCTGTCGGTTCTCTCTCTTTCTCAGTTTTTTCTTGATTAAAGTATCTCGGTTTCTCTCTTTCTAGGTTTTCTCTCGATTAAAGTTTCTTGGTTCTCTCCTTCTTTCAGTATCTCGGTTCTCTCTCTCAGTTTTCTCTTTCTCTTGGTTTTCTTTCTCTCTCAGTTTTCTCTTTCTCTTGGTTTTCTTTCTCTCTCAGTTTTCTCTTTCTTTCGGTTTTTCTCTCTCAGTTTTCGCTTTCTCTCAGTTTTTTCTATCTCTCTCGGTGTTTTGCTGTCTCCCTTGGTTTTTTATTTGGCTCTCTCGTTTTTCTTTTCTCTCTCTCTCAGTTTTCTCCAGCGTTCTCGGGTTTCTCTCTCCCTCAGTTTTCTCTCTTTCTGTCTCGTTTTTTCTCTCTTTTGGTTTTTTCTCTTTCTGTCTCGTTTTCTCTCTCTCTCTCTTTGTTTTCTGTCTCCCTCGATTTTCTCTCTCTTTTGGTTTTCTGTCTCCCTCGATTTTCTCTCTCTCTCTCTTTTGGTTTTCTGTCTCCCTCGGTTTTCTCTCTCTCTCTCTTTTTGTTTTCTGTCTCCCTCGATTTTCTCTCTCTCTCTCTTTTTGTTTTCTGTCTCCCTCGA
>JAQGBT010000353.1:0-56812 GCA_034698585.1 Disparrhopalites patrizii
TTCTTATCTTTCTCCCTTTCTCTCTTTTTATCTCTCTCCCTTTCTCTCTCTCTTCTTATCTTTCTCCCTTTCTCTCTCTTCTTATCTCTCTCGCTTTTTCTCGCTCCCATCCTCCTCTTCTGCGCTCCATTTTTGTCTCTCCCTTCTTCCTTTGCCTGTATCCCTTTCTCAAAGCTATCTCTCCCCTTGTTTTTCTGCTCGCAGTTCGAAATGGCATTGGGCGTAACGTGAAAAGTTGGTTTGCACACTTTTTACCGCTATAACTTTTTCTGGTCAGCATCCTTCTGATTATAAATGCACATACATACATAATTAAAAGCACGCATTCACGTGTGGGTGGAGTAAATTAAGCGAATAATTCTCAGTATCGCACTTAGGTACGACTCCCATGGACTATTAATTAACTATTGCAAACTCGGCATTTTCTCCCTGCCAAAATTTGAACCCATTGCCCCCGCCAGCACTGCCAGCAGACCATCCTTGTGAGCAATCCAGGGCTTTTAATATGTCCGCCCTTCGCTAATTGTTTTTCTTTTCAGTGCTACCAAAATTTGTAGCCCTCTACCGTTTCCCTCTCTTACCAAGTGTTGACCTTCACCAATGACGCAGATAATTTTTGAAGCCTGGAGGTGGTTTTCCCCTCAAAAATCTTCGGAACTTAAGATTGTGATATAATAATGATAGTGCTGCAAAGAGGAAGGTAAATATTTTGAATAACTTGTGACATTTCTAATGATATTGACTATGTCGTGTGTACATTTTGCTTACATATTCCTGGAAGGGGAAAGAACGGGCGATATAATGATATTAGGGGCGTTTCACATTTCTGACTACGCACCCACTTTTGGGGAGAGAGAGAGGACGAAGGGAAAAATCCATGACATCCATCTATGACATTTCTCTAACTATTTCCAGTTTTTTTCCCTTGTTTTTTCGCCGTTGTTTGTCGGAGGATTCCATCCCATCATCCCCTGCATGCGTCCTCCAATTTAGGAATAGCAGAGAAGTTGTGGGTTGAGTTGAAGCATTTAATATGATTAAAAGGAATGAGAAATTATAATAGGCTTTTGGGAAACGACTGTCTTTCTGACAACCATAATTAATTGAACGAATTCAAATGACCGAAAACAGGGAATGGGGATATTAATACGGGAGTTGCACATAAGGCAGAGTTTGAGCCTCGTTTCAATGGGCCAGCTGACGCGTGCCTACAATTTTACGATAGCATTATCTATTTCTTGGAGACTTTTACTTTAAGCCAAACTTATTTATATATGTAATTTTGCCCATTCAAATATTAATACACTTGTAGATAGATGCATATGTATGTGTATGCTTACATCTATGACTGTATGCATTAACCACCTAAATGCTGATATACAGTTGCACATATAGACCGGATCTTTGCGATGAAGTTGCAGAAAATCTTGTTTCCCCTCGAATTTATTCGCAGAATTTATGTATGGATTTATGTATGGAAAATAAAAGGAGGAATTAATAGACATAATGCACACTGGTCTTATTTATACCGTTGTATAAATTGCATCTGTCCAAAAATGGAGAATCCTATTTTGCTCCCCTCAAAACCAGTGGGAGCCCATGGTAAGGAAGGGTCCTGGTGAAAGGCAATTTTAAAATAGTTTATGCACCGACGGAAATTACAAGTGACAGCATTACTGCAGCCAGACCCATGGCCACATTTCCTTTAAGCTTCCCTTTCGCGAATGGGAATGAAATGGAGTGGCCTTGTTGGAGAAATTACATAGAAGGATATAGGAGCTGACAGCTCAGTCTGACACTTACAGCGGAGAAAGATTTTGTCACGGACTTATGTCGAAATACCCGGAAATTTTTTTTTGTCCTTGGCTAACTTTCTTTTCTTGTTTACTTTCGTTATTTTTCTTGCTACCTCCATCTTCGTATAAGAACAATCCCCCCAGAAATGTAATGTAAACTTCCTGGACCTTCCCACCCGTGTGAATGACGGAGAATGTTTTGTTGCAATATTTTTGCCAGGGGCACAAAAACACAAACGGAATCATGGAAGGAGGGAATAATTTTAGTTGGAGCCATTCTCCAAAATGTGTTCACACCCAAATAAATGGGAAACGCTGCAACATTTACCGGAAGTCACGTTTTGACTTAGGAAGCCTAAGTCCTGTCCTTTTAATTACATCAGATTCTTCCTTCTGTAATATGTTCCTATTATTATTTTTTTATTATTTATCTTGACGTAAACAGGAGAGACGGAGGTGATAGAATTTTACGCTAATGAAAATCTCATATCTTCCCTCCGGCTCTTCCAGCACCCTCCAAAGGAATGTCTGGAGAAGCTAAAGTCCCCACCCACACCCCTCTCCCTCCAGCATTCCTTTCTGGAGGAGAAAAGGTTAATAAAAGAAATGTACAATACGTAACACACAATAATAATAAAAAAAATTCAAAGCTGAAAGAAAAGACGAAAGCACCAAATAGGGATAGATGAAATAACCCAAAAGGGAAAGGCGGTAGACCCAAAACGGGAAAGACGACAGAACCAAAAAGGGGAAGACGACAGAACCAAAAAGAGGAAGACAAAAGACACAAAAAGAGAAAGTAGAGAGAGAAAGTAAAGAAGAATGTCAACATCATTTCCTCCCCCTGTCATTTCACCTCTGGGACATAAAGACAAGAAAGATACTCGGAATGTCTAGTCTGCGGGGTAAACAAAAATAAAACAAAAAATGTCAGAAGGTGCGGACCCACTGTAGGATTTAGGAACTTCCCACCACACACATATAGGACAAAGGATCAAAAACAACAGAGTCAATATCAAAAAAAAAAGGGAGGAGCAAAAAAAAAGGTAATTTCAGTAATGTCTCCAAAGTTTTGGAAGCGGGGATACATTACGATGTAGCAGTGAGTCTTTTTAATACTTTTGTCCCGACACTTTAATTAATCTCCCAGGGAAGAAGGTGCACACACGCATGCAAAGGGAGAGCTTGGGCGCTGTCTCATTTACCCCATGCGAAAGGCTTAAAAAAAGACCGGCCCAGTTTCATTCACTTGTCCCCTTAGATGTATCCTTTCTCTCTCTCTGTCTCTCTCTGTCTCTCTCTCTCTATTGTATTATATTTGGATCAAGTTATTACTTTGTTTTTGTCCCCTCACTTTTTCATTGAGAAAAACTAAAGAGTCGTGCGGGGATGCCTCACTTTCCCCCACGTCTCCCTATGCAGTCTACCATTATTATTATCATTAGACTCACGCACCAAGAACGTGGTCTGGATGTTTCCCGGACACTTAATGGCTTTTAACCCTACGGTATCCCCAGATTATTCCGCGCCGGTTTTATTTCTTTTACACCATCCAGCCCATGATCCTCAGCATGTCTCACCCGTATAAGATGAATCAAGATTTTTGTTGCCCTCATTTCTTATTCCGTTTTGGTCTCTCATATTTCATGGAAGGAACATCCCTTGAAGATTTTTTCAATTACGCGTTATTGTGACGTCATTCCTATATTGCCTATTGGATGGACACGAACTGTGGGGATTTGGGGAAAGTTCGGCTCAAGAAATATATTGAGAGACTGTTGGGAATACACTGATCGTGGATGTACCGTTATATGGATATAAAAGTTCTCTTTTGAATCTTCTTTCCACTTTTGGGGGTAGTTCCAGATTCTGTCTTAGTTGTAATTACCGTAATTTCCAGGGCGAAATCGTATGTCGACGTGCCTTTTCATGACCTTTCCACGTCCCGATCGTCCAAGTTAATGCCGATTAATTTTTTTTACATGGACATAGACATGGAAAATGCCTACTTTCTTTTTCTTTCTTTTCTTTTTTTTTTTTTTTTTTTTACTGTAGAAGAGATTTTTCTACAATTACTTGCACGTGCCTTTGAACGGATTCATTCACTTCACTTCCTCATCCGTTCACCCCGCCAACTCCTTCATTTTTTTAGGAAAAACGTTAAGGTAGACACGGAGGAATGATTCCAATCAAATACTCACGCCTGTTCCTCTCCTGATTATCACTATTCATTTGCAGCCACCAAAGAATCCCACAAGTGTTCAAGTCCCCGAAAAAACTTCCCCTCATGAGTTTCTCTGACACTCCCAAGTAATGGAACACGGAGTGGTGAAAGGAGAAAAAAGTTTTTTTTCCGGGTCATATCTATATAGATACGTATATATGAAATTACATATGTGTCATCACTTTCCTCCAGCATTTTAGACCACGATTTCACAAGAACCTCGAAAGTCTCATGTCACCTATGGCTACAAGGGTTGTGAAAGGACTGGAAATTAAAATCCTATTCTTAATCCCATCCTTATTACTTCTTTATTTCTTCTCCGCGTAGAAAGAGAGAGCGCCCGATTCTTTGTGGAGAGAATTTCCCCTTCCTGCCCTTTCTTCCCACGTATGAAGCGGGGGCAAACTTTTGGGGGAAAAACACCCACTTCTACCCTTTTCCACACACCTGTAAGCCTTTGTAATGTAGGGGAAAGGGGAAAGAAATTCTCAATGGTTCTCATAGCCACCCATTTGAATTTCATGAGGTAACATTTTAACCTCATTCAATGGAGATTCGTACGACGCGTGGGTGATTAATCAAAGGTGTGGTGGTAGGGCCTTTTGTTCTCGTCCAGCAATTCCGCAGTGATTCCCATTATTTGTAGGCGGGAGTTGGGTCTAAAGCAAACTTTTCCTAGAGCCTTCTCCTATGTATGTAGTTTCACATGCTTTACAATCAAGTGTTTAAGTACATAATGGCAAGCGTTTCAAAAGCCGGTCTACAGCTTTTTTTCAAACGTTAATAGGAGCATATTATATTTTCTGTGCTCCATACATTCCCTGTCAAATGCAAGGAGTTGCACGGGTGGAAATTATTGTTGTCAAAACAAGATGGGAGCAAAAAAGAGAGATTTACAGAAGAGAGAGAGACAGAGTTACATGACCCAAGTATAACCCATAAAAGGACCCACGCACCCGCTCTCTCCCAAACTTGAAAGGAGCTTTTAAGGGGAAGGAAAGTTTATTATTATTAATACGACTGTTGTTTGTCTTATTATTCCTTGGTTTGCTCCAGCAACACAAGTAAGGACATTCATACATTTGCACTGGATACACTGGAACCGTCGGATACATCCATCTGTTTACTTGGATAGAAAGAACACGGATCCAGAAATGGTAACAACAGTGATTCAATCTCCTTCTTCCTGGGAACGCCGAGAGCATGATCACTTCTTATTCCACTGCTTTCTTGTGCCGTTGTTTACATTTCCTTCCAAAAAAAATTGTGTTTTTTTTACGGAACGAAATCCCTGGAATAAGAGTCAGAGCGTGTTGTTGCATGGATGGGCTCTCATAGTATGATGTGGATGTAGGCCTTATTAAAATGATGTACAGAGGGTCCACCAAAACATTAGACTCATATCTACAGCAGAAACTACAAATGGTAGATGTATGTGCAATAACTCATTTCAAAGCATTTCCAATCCGCATGATTCATATGTTACCTCATCAAAATTGAACCACATCTGTAGCAGTAATGGGAATAAATATAATTCAAAAACAGAGTTTTTTGGGATAGAATTGAGTCGTATATACATACATTACATATGTTCCTACATTGCTCTAAGGTGACCCAAAATAGGCCAGATATTATTCTAAAATTAATCTTTTATGCTTTTTCATGTCAAAATGCTACTTTTTGTGGAAATTTACAGGATTTTTTCCCGGAGATCATCGACAGATGAATTATACGATAATATACTATGAATTATAGACGCCCATTCGGATTTTTTAGACCGATTGTAACGAAAAAACTTTGCCCCCTTTTTAATCCGATGGGGACATACAATAGCGAAAAGCTACTGACATAATTACTTAAAAATACAGATATAAAATGAATTCAAGTGGTAGCAGCAAATGATTGTCTCTCCCACATCTCACACAAGAAATAGCAAACTCCCGAGAAAAAATTACCCAGTGCCAAACTTTATTGAAGATCAATCGATAAACATTGCAGATCTGTCATGTCACGTGCTTGCAGACAGGCAAAAGTTGCAGAAAAAAACGTTTTAATACTTATTTTGGACTGTGGGGGTTTACAATAATTTATTGGGACTCCGTCTACCACACGTCTTTCATTCTTCTTCAGCATATCCGGGTAGATCTCTTTACTTTCTCCTTCGTGTATCTGTTTTGGATTAAGGCCCTTCAAATATTTAGGTAGGCATTACATATATTCCATCTCTTTCATATTTTCATATTTTGTCAATGCTGTAGCTTTACACGGAATTATAATACTTGTATTATATACATATAAGATAGAACACTGAATTAGTGGGACGGCCTTCTTTTCGGGATTTTTTTTCTTGGAAAATATCATTAATTTCTTCCGCACACATGGGGTCACTGAAGAAAAAAATAATTCCAAAAATCGCACATAGAATTAATACATAAGATTATACAGAATTAGAAAGACAAATTGTGGGACAGTACTCCTTATATTAGCTATATGAGAGAGCGCTTGTCCAAATAAATCCTCAGCACGAGTTCCGTCCTTTTTGTTCTCATTGGGACGGATAAAATGAAAGGAGGTTTGCTGCTGAGAAGGATTCCTTCCATAATATGCCTCGGCACAATTATTCTTTTACACTTCACAAATACTTCTCATTTCTTTCCCCCAACAAAGGCGGAAGTTCCCCACAGAACCTTATGGGAGACACCCTCTTTTGAGAGACAATATTTACTAATGATCAGACGTGCCCATTGATCACACATTAATAAATCTTTTCCTAGCGCATTCGGCTGTTCTGAAATTGGGGGAATATCCAGTGCAAACTCCGGGAGATTTTCCGGGAAGGAAAAAGGTACCTGCAGTTGAAATAATAATGATGATTTTATTATAATCATTATCACCATAATCCTGACATTACACCTCATGCATTCATTCAAGATCATCCATGCATGTCGTGGTGACAGTACAATGAACTGTTCTTTCATTGGAAGAAATAATTATTAGCACTGAGGAAATATTTGAATTAGGCGGAACCAAATAGTCTTTTCAATATGGAGTCACTTCCCAAAATGAACTCCCCAAAATGTGGTCACATCTGGAGCTCCATTCCGCGTATGGCAAATAGTAGTGCGAAGACCCACATTTTCTAAGGAACGCCCAGAATTAGATGTGTGTCGGAGTAGAGAGCATAGGAATCTTGGAATTTTCGGTTTCTTCCCCAGCCCAAGGGTTCTTCAAGGGGAAATAATGCATTTAACTCACAAGTGTAGCTTTTGGTGTCGAAGTTTTTAGAAGGGAAGAAGGGGGAGAAGTGACTAAAAGGAGAGAAGGAGGAATTTGTACCACAGTATTTAGCACCTCATGTCGGGGGGAGTAATGTAGGAGAAAATTTAATATAGTTTTTAATGGGCTTCTCCCCCATATTTCCTTTCCCCTCCACCCATACTTCTCACGTAGTTGGGACAATTTTTGAGGGGAAAGTTATTGATATTGCTCCAGAAAATAGGATTCTATGTGACCTTCTTATTACTTTTACTTGCCCCTTTCGCTCTTTCTATGTCTCCTTATTTCTATCTCTCTCCCTTTTCCTTTCAGTTTTGTCTTCGTTTTTTTCCTGTTTTTTATGCATTTCTCTCTCTTTCTCTGTTTTACTATTTTTTTTAAAGTTTGTCCCTCTACACGTTTTGGTGATCCTTCTTTCTCTGTCTCTTTCTTTCTACGGTTATCTCTCTTTGTGCTTAGCTTTCTCTGTTTTATTCTCTGCGTGCTTCTGTTTTGAGCTCTCATTTGCTTATATTTTCCCTTCCCTTTTCTTTCTTCTGCTTTTTTGTCTCTCTTGATTTTCTTTCTTCTGCTTTTTTGTTTCTCTGGATTTTATTTTGACTGAATTTTTGATTGTCTGCATTTTCTTTCTTCTGCTTTTTGTTTCTCTGGATTTTCTTTTGACTGAATTTTTGATTCTCTGGATTGTCTTTCTTCTGTTTTTTTGTTTCTCTGGATTGTCTTTCTTCTGCTTTTTGTTTCTCTGAATTTTCTTTTGACTGCATTTTTGATTCTCTGGATTGTCTTTCTTCTGTTTTTTGGTTTCTCTGGATTTTCTTTTGACTGCATTTTTTGGTTCTGGATTTCATGTCCTCTACATTTGTTTTTTATCCATGTCTTCAGTGTTCTCTTTACCTTTTCGTGATTTTTGTCTCTTGTCGGTAATTTACCCCTTTTTCGATTGTTCTCTCTTTCTTTCCATATTTTTCCGTCTCTTTCATAACTTTTTCTCCACGCAACAATTTTATTGTGTAATTCTGTGTTTATTTATTTTTTATCTCTTTCCACTATTGCATTCCCCGTTCCGCTCTCCTCTTCCTGCCCATATGGAAGAACAAAGTAGGAAGTCTAAGAGTATTTTTTCGGAGAAAATCAACTATACTATACTGTTCTCACTCAATCGGTTGCCAGTGTCAACATTCCCATTCTCACTTATTATAAAGGCTCGGTGTGCTTCCACTCCTTCACACTGGGCTGCCTATAAGTATGAATGGGAACTTCACTTTGGTATTCGGAGACAGTAAAATAAAGTCAAATTGAAATAGTCGACTGAATGATGAGACGTTTTTAGTGAAACCGCGAAATTGCAAGACATTATAGGGGGAACATAATCTGCGCCCCGCTCACATGGCTCCTGTCATTCCAAATGAGACCCCACACACACCCAGACACATTTGGGCTTTGGTTGACAAGCACAAATTCCTCCAATTGTGTGCCCTCCACCATTTCCGTCTCCGTGTCCTTCCCCTCCGTCTCTCTCTTTCCCTCACGTCTCTTCCACTTGTACTCACAATCCGAGGAAAGAGTCCTTTCTTTTGTCTTAGCAAGTCAAATTTGAGTTGAAAAAATAGACACGTAAAACACACAAGAGACTAACAAGGTCTTGGGATTAAACTGAAGCCATGCATATGGTTTCTGTAGTACGTAGATGGATGTATATATGTACATATTGCATGCTCTGACTCGATGTACAAAGGGAGATGGAATGCACGAAAACTCGTTCAAGTCCACTTTCATTCCCTCCCACCCAAATCACTCCCGAGAAATCTATTGGGATTCGACAGACAGAGAAGAAAGTTTTCGCTACTAATCAAATTAATAGAAAAAAATAGAATCAGTTCCAGTAAAAACTTCTGCCTCCCTTCCTCCCTGGTGATCAGTTTCTCTCTGCGTATCTCCTCCCAATCCACTGCCTTTTTTTCGGGAAGCAGAGAGGGAATAAGGAAATTAAATCAAGGGAAAAGTAAAAGATAAAAAAAAAGGAAAGTTGTATACATTATGGTACACCAAGGAGGCCGTTACCTCCCAAGTATGTACCTGTTCGCGGGAGCAGAAGGAGGAAGTTATTTTACGAGCACTGGGAAAATCATTTCCCATCCGTATTCCCTCCAGCTTTGGGAATTCCGTATAAATTCCTGGTTATACATATATTTATATCCCACACGAAAAAAAAATTGTTCTTCAAATGATAAAATAATCGATGGACGGACATATTAAAAGGTTTTGATTGAATCACCCAAAGGACCAATCAACACCTAATGTACTGGAGGAAAGTTGAACCTCTCCGTCACTCCACTTGCTCTCCCACGTTTTTTTCGTTACTATCAACTTTTTTGCACGCAAGTACCGTGCTCCGCATCATCTGTAAAGGGTTGCATGCAAGGGGGGAAAGTCCTCAAGTAAATACCGCTCTGGAGGGCAAGAAAAGTGAGAACTTCGTTTGAAGGGCACTTCACAGGAAATAGGAAGCTTGAAGCAATGTACCCCAACATGGAGGCTTTTAGCTCCCAAAAAGCTTCCTCCTTCCATCCTGTGATATCTACTCTAGATATTCAAAGGAGATCAAATGATCATGTTGATTCTATTCACGGGCTGTTACTCTATTTTTACATACATCCTGAGGAAACTCGTGTAGGATGTTTCTGCTTACGGGTGGTGAAGGAAGGATTTATAGGGTATAAATTCAGTACGATAAATACGGACTAGAGGAGCACTGATAAACTCAATGCCAATCCGGTCTCTAATCCCCAGAAAAAAAACTCCCCTGCAAGGCAAGATCATGCTTGAAACCTCCACAAGCGGAAGTATCGAACTAAGAGATTAAGGAAAAGCAGAAGACGCTAAGGGAGGTTTCACACGCGGGTAAAAATGATATGAGATCTGGAAAATACCGACCAACACACCCGCGAGGGCGTCTTTGAAGAATTCCCTCATCGAGGTGGGAGCTCGCTCAGTGGAAGGGCAAATTCCAGAGTGTCAAAGGAGATTGTAAATTCCCTTTGCATAGAACGATGGAATGCCCACTGACATCCTCTCATTGTCTTCTGCTAAAATCGTTTCCTATTATGTATGGCTACAATTAGTTAAAATGAGAGGATACCTTGGAGCATGAATTTATGTGAACAGTGGGGGAAGCGAAGCATTTTCAAGAGGGAAGAGATATCAAAAGACGAAAGTAAGTAAGTACTGATAACGTGCCTCACAGGCCCAAGGAGGGAGAGACAAACAGAAACCCTTTCAGTGAAGTAGGACAAATAAAAAGCTACAGAGCAGGGCCAAGAAACTTACGGAGAAAGTGGGACATGCAAATTCAAATAGGCAGAAAGACAGGAATAGAAGGAGGACAGCAAGTACCATGACAAATAAAGATACGTGGGAAGTGGCTTTTCGTCGAACGTGGGCGAAAATAAAAAATGGGAGAAAGAAATACTTTAGATAATTACGTTTTATCTGTTCTGGTTCAGTTTTGTCAAAATGGGTATAAATACCGTTCTCACAAATACTAAAAATCTCTCGTGACACAGCAACTTTATAACACTTGATTATTAAGCTCTTACTGTGAAGGTCATCGCCTGATGAAGTTCATTGTATTTTTCACTAGCTTTTTTTTACTGGAGAAATACATTTTAGCAAAAGCCTCGGATATAAATGGTTAAATAAAAATAGACTAAAAAATGTGGAATAATTCGGAAAAGTACACCAATTTAAAAATGCAGAAAAGTGACATCTAATTTGTACAGCAAATACGGAAAAAGAAACATATGGAAATGCACTAAGGACCAAAAGAAACAGAAAATTGGACCCGCAGGAATAATAGATATTATAATATAAAAAATAAAGTTGGTGGAAATGCAGAAATGAAGACAAATATAAATCTGTGCAGAAAGGTAGAACGCAAGAAACAATGACACGCGAAAATGACATATGAGAGCGAAAATCATGGAGGAACTAAGGGAAACGGTACAGACTGAAAGACAAACAAATAAGCCAAAGGGAGATAGAGTGAGAACGTAAAGAGAAAGTCAGAGAGAAAGTCAGAGAGAAGGGAATATACTGGAATCCTATTTTCCAAGATACAATGTCGGAAATGCAAAGTGTGAGAGAAGTCCGCTGGAATTACAGTGGAGAGAGTGTTTTTATTTGCAGTAGTAGCTGTAAATGTGGAGAAAGTCCAGATTGAAAGTATTTCGTAAGAGAATGTGATAAATACATATTTGTGTACAAGGATAATGCTTGGCACGTGGATGCCTCCGGAAAATAGGATGGTACAATATAGTATAAATAATATAATTCATGAGAAGGTGTCATTTTCCGTTGGGTTTCAGATCCGACAATTGGAATTGTACCCCACGGACTCCTGGTGGGTCTCGGTCTTCTACGCCCACATGGAACTTCCGTTGGCAAATACGTTCATGGCCTCGAGTATCTTCATCGTTGTGTGCTTGACGGTGGACCGATTTGCATCCGTTTGCACCCCCACGAAATTTAAGAGCGTGCACACGTCCCCGATTGCTCGGACAGCCATCTTGGTATGTTATCTCCTGGCCGTTCTCATCTCCCTGCCATTGGTCCGTCTGAAGAAGATCTGTGACACGGAGACGACGGCGGGTTACAAGACGATGGAGGATTTTAATGTGACGAATCTCACCATATGGAGTATTTACTCAATTGCCTCGGAGACAATTGTACGATTCGGGCCGGCCGTCTTATTGGCCGTGTTCAATACCCTCATCATTTTCCGTTTCAGAAGAATCTCACAAAAGCGTCGGGAAATGCGGCAGGGAGGGGAGAACTTGTGTCGTAATGAGCAATTTCTGTTGAGAGGAGAGAAGATCTCGAGGAAGATTTACAAAGAGGAGAAGCGCCTCGTCATCCTCCTCATGTCCATTGTCCTCCTCTTCTTTGTGACGACGATCCCCGTGGCTTGTCTCAGCATCGTGTACAGTGAGAAACATGATGACAACTTCCATTTCCAAATATTCCGCGCCATTGCCAATGATCTCGAGCTCTGTAATTTTGCCCTCAACTTCTACATCTACTTTTTGTGTAGCAAAGAATTTCGCAAGAAATTCCTCAGCTTCTTTCAGTTCCTCATTCCCTACAAAGCCAAAGGGGCTGGAGGAGATTTTCAGTCCATCACCCTCCCTGAGATCTCGCACGCGAAAACGAATTTAGTCAACAACAAAGCCATTCACCAAGTGTGAAGATTTTTATTATCCTCACTCCAGAATTTCTTCCTCTTCTTTTCTCTCTATTTCTCCTTATTTTTTTATAACGGAAAAAAATGCTTCTTTGTCTATAATCCTGATATAAAAAAAATTTGTCAGTAGGTCTTTTCCGGTAGAGAAAGTACCTTGAGCTGATCCACACTTGATTAAATTCCCATTTCACACGCCACACTAAAAGCTCCTGGAAGTGAACGTAATGGTGGATCCAGGCACAAGTACATAAGCTTGTCTTTTTCACAAACAAAGAGGACTATACACACCATGAAAATACCAAGGAAAAATTGCTTTTCGGATAAACCTATTAATTATACATACGGAGGTATGTATGTACATATGTACCTATGTACTTATATACAGATATACAAAAGCGTGAACACTGACAAGTTCATACAGCAAATGAGGACAACAAAAAAGCTCTGGTCTGGGATTCGCGTCACGACTCCAGAGTAAAACTGTACTTATCCCTTTTTGTATGCACGTGATTACCCGCACCCTTTTAGTCCCCATTGTTTTCTCTAATGGCCAGTTGTGCTTTGTATGCAAATACACAGCAACAAGGAAGCGTGGGTTCTGTCACAAAAAAAAAACTTTCTCCTCCCAGAATGTTTTTCTATATTACCTTCTTTCTCCGAAGCTCTTTCCTCTTCCCGAAACGATCCCAAGAATTCCCCTGTCCTCTCCCACCAAAGGATCCAGTAAAATGTAAGTGTACATGGTAAATTAGGGGATATTAAGGTAATTTCTCGGATAATGAAACGTATAATGTAAGGCTTTAAAAATAGGTTCGATACTACACATTCTACGATCATAGTTCGGTGCGCTGGAGTATATTTTTGGACAGTAATTTTGAACCAAAGAGGGTCTGACTATGCTAGAACGATACCTGACTTGAAGGGTACAAAGGGTTGACGCGGGATTTTTTCCCGAGCCTGTTGCTGTTACTATTGACATGATTACATCCGTTGGTACACTGACTTTTTTTTTCCTAGGGAGCCCCTAGGAAAATTACAATATTATTATTTTTAGTCATCCCTTTTACGGGGACCTTTGCGAATATCCCGATATGGGGCTAGATCTGTAAATATTAGGAGTTCATGGATGTAATTACAGAGATACAGTGGTGGACAATGATAAATCATGATTTAGATGAACTTGGTGTCATTTCCAAAGGTTTGACTATTTCATTGTCTTTCTCCCATGATTGATCGTGAGAGCGGGACTTTCTTTGGCCTAAGAATGGTAAAAACATACATATGTGGAGGTTCCACAGGTTGGAAAATGTTGGTAATAATTGTTTTTAGGGAGGACAACTCGGAATGGATGATTCCTTTATGAAATGTGGGGATAAGCAACGGAAGAGACGAGTTATACAGATAGTACACATGGTAATCTTATACCCCATAATTTTCGATTGTGGTGCAGGAAGTAACGTTGGAAAGTTTTTGCATTGGCTGGCATGACATGTGGTTTGTGGCATTTAATGCACTTTAACTCTTGGGGAAATGCACGGAAGCTGTTGACCTTTTGTTTTACTGAGAGAAACTGTGTGATTACCGTAAATCTGAGTGCCGGACTGAGGTGACATTCTAGTATCTACAGTTTTGATGCATAACTTTCTCCCTCCCTTCTCATTTCCCCCCGTAACTAATGTTGGACTGACCCGCCTACACAAGTGGGATGATTATACTCACAAAAAAAAAGAAATTGTAATATATTAAAAAGTTATGTTCAATACATATGTCACACGCAAGAATTATTGAAAATATATGTATACAAAGGAGTTTTTCAAGGCGTGACCGTGTACCTATGTAAAGTACATATATTCCAAGTGGAGATTTATTTTTTTTAATATCAAGCGTCCGTTTACTTCTACTAGATTTGAAATGAACTATGGAAGGTATTGTGTGCAATTAGAACACAATATTCTCTACATATAGCTCTGTGTGTACATATAAGGATTATGTATGTATTTATAATTAACAAAGCTCCGGTAAACTTTTATGTATAAGGTATATTAGTCTACTTATAGTACATATTTAATAGACAAGGCCAGGATAGAAACGAAATAGATATAAGAGTCAAATATTTCTATAAAACACAACGATTACTACTAATATGCTCGGTAGATAGATAATTCAAAAAATACAAAAAAAATGAGCCACAATCCATTCTCTCAATTAGCAACTTATGATGACATTTTCTGTACTTGAACACTTATAATGTGTTTTAGTTACCAACTGGAAAAATTTACTCTGGGTCAACATAAACAAAGTTGCGTGTATTCCAGCTTAGATTGTGTGTACACGGAGCTAATTTACATGATTGAGGGATGCGATTCTCGTGATTATGTTATTAATTATTAACTTAATAATAATGATAAGTATAAATTATTATTAATTATATTATTTCCTACTAAAAGTGAACTCGCATCCTGACACATTAAATATGTATGCAAATGCATCTCGAGTAACTAGACGTTGCAGGAAGCAAACAAGGTTTCACGTTTTTTTAGAAAGGAAACCGGAAAAGTGCCATCTTCTCAAGTCATAATTCTCGAAAGGTCGAAAGGTGTGCGAGATTGCCGGAAATTCCAAATACAATGTGATGGTCAAAGCTTGAATGTTTAACAACAATGTTCAATCACGGAACGTCATTCAAAGATCAAACAGGAAGATAACAGAGTATAAATTAATAAGTGGAACGCGGAAATTGCTCTGTTTTGTTACTAATTCGTTCATTTAGCTCATTCGGCCAGGCTTATACGCATTACATGAATGTGACGTCACTGACTTCAAAGGAGCTGGAATTGTGAAGTAATTAATGTGTCTAATGGATCTCGTATGTACGCACATATGTCGGTAGCTACACTTAAGCATTTAATACTATGCTATGAAGAATTTTTGGTAACACAAGAAGCGGGAACAATCGGTGTATTTTCAGGAGAACAAAGGCAGTGATTAGCAGCCTTGGGTGCTGGCAAAATACAGTATTTTTTACGGGAAAAATTATATGCAGTCATTCCTTTGAGGTAAATTATGCGGAGATAGCCACATTAAGGCCTCGTAATTGGTGGAAGTTTAAAGGGTAAAGGTTTATAAAAGTACACTTATACATAGGCAAGTGCCTATACAAGTAGGCAAGGGTCTATCTCTGATCTAGAGGTCACGTATTTGCAAGGCGCGTGGATTGGGCAAAAGCTTCAACAGCTTTAAATAGTATAACCTTTGACCCTTGCAAGTTTGTAATGCATCTTGGAGTTCGTTTTTGGAGAAAGTCCGATGGGAAACTGATGGGGTGCGCTGATAATATGGAGTTATAAGAATAGAAAACAATCTGTAGGTCAATCATTGTGTAAATACAAGTATTTTAAATTTTTGTGTGACCCAACAAGAAATGCTGCTTCGGTGCTTTGGATTAATTGTCTATCTGCTTGGAGGAGTACCTTTGTCTGATTGACTGACTCGTTCCTAGTCAATGTGCTTGGTTGAGAGTTAATTTAAGGCTAATTCTAAGAACAAAAGATCAAATACGAAATTATTACATGTTAAACTCCTGTAGATTGTTTTAGCTAGTACAATGAATTGAATCGTCTTTTACGGTATGGGAGAATGAGTTGGACAAGAATTTGTACTTGGCTAAGGATTCGTAATGGGTAAATTTGTAGTTGTTTCAAAGGATATTGTACGATACCATGTATAATAAATACTATATAAATGTAAGAAAAAAAATATTAATACAAGAATTTCATACAATTATTATCTCAGTCGGTGCTGTTTACAGAAATTTTGATTGAAAATCAAAAACATCGTTCTCCATTTTATGTACAATTCAATCACGTGTTCTTTGCTTCGGATACATTTTGCTTTACTTTCTCCATTAGTTGTTGCTATACATAATATTGTAATTCGCTTACCGTTAGTTGTAATCCCGCTAATATACTCTGGACATGTGCATTGCTTAATACCACCACTAATGCAAAGTTATTACTTGAAACATATTATGTTTCTCTATAATAATCTGTGGCAAACCAACTTTTTTATGAGTGTGTTGGCGGTAAGCCACAAAAATTACTGCTGTAAAAAAAAAACTTGATGTGAACTATATAGATTCGGAGCGAATAAAGTGTTTATTGTCGTTGCTAAAAGTGAAATTTATTGTACCTAGTTGCTGAACTTTTTTTGACCTCTTTTTCCATCATATCGAATAAAATCTGACGTTCTCATTATTCCAAGGCAAATATGGGTGTTCATGGCTTAAAGTACACAGTGATGCAAGGTTGATGTGGAGGGGAAGGACCGTAAATGACTACGATCTTCTGGGAGCCAAAGAGAGTCAAACATTGTGGAAAGAATGGAGATTCATTCAACATATGTACGTAATATATGGTATACTAATGCGTACATGCATATACATGTGAATGCCTTTAAGAATGGAGCAGCAAGGGAATAGTTGGCGATTACGTGGGACAAGAAACCAATTTTAATTACTGTGGCAAGAAGGAACTTTGTTTTCGCACTACAAAGTGAAAGGAGAGAAAGGGAAGGAGAAAGCGGGCTTTGCCAACAACAAAACGTTCCCAAAGCCCTCCGCACACAATACACCCAAACAAAAGCTGAGAGACTTGGCAATCACTGTGTAGAATTTTAAAAGACTCAAACAAAATATGTAACTAGCGTTGGTAGCAACCGTCAGGATTCGTTTGCGTTACCTAAAGCATAATAGAGAGGATTGGAGTGGGAAACAGCATTAAAGTTTTAGGGGGAAGAGAAAGTTGGAAGGAATAAAAGAAGATACATATAGAGATGCGAAGGTCCTTGGATATGAGCTCTTTATTCCCATTCTCTCCTATTGATTCCATTAGGTCCCTTTCCGATAGCACTGGACACTGGCTGGATACCATGTGTGTATATATTATTATGTACATATGTACAATTTACGTACTTGTATTTTTTTTGCTCAAGTGGGGCAAGTTCTTAAGTGGATTTCTCTCCTTCTTTGTCCCGCTATCTACCGTGAGGGTACATATCTGGAATTTCATTAATGATGACACGAAATCCAAATTACGGCAAGTATCAAAACTGTGTCTAAGAGGAAGCTCGAAAAAAAAATCTTCCAGGCTATAATATCCTTAGGGATTCGGACAGAGAGAAAGAGGGAAATTGTAGGAAAATCATGAAAGAGGATTAGTGGGAGGAAGTTGAATGCCTCCGAGGGAGCTGGGAGACTCTTAACAATATAATTCCAGAGTAAGACGTGCACGACATTTAATGGTGAGCAGTACATGAGGAACTAATTACTGGAAATGTCATTTGAAGTTGACCCGCAATCCCCCAATTGGGGTAATCTTTCCTGGTGCTTAAAAAAAGTTTTCATTTCCCCTGTTTTGACCATTATTTTTAATTTATTATCAATAGCAGATGTAATAGAATATTAGCGAATAATATGTCGGAGCATGCAACATATTGGAGGTGCGGCAATTTCCAAGAAGAACCTACGGAGAGAGAACATTATGTGCCTGTAGGAGAATAAATAATTCCCCGCTCCAAATGGAAGATGGGTGTAGTTTACAAATTATGGGAGACAGTCTTTGACGTGCGAAAAGGTGATGTGTGACAACTGTGGCTGGAGATAAAGGTCACGCTTCCGTCCGCAAATTCCGTTAAGACGAAAATGATACTCTGGTCTCAACTCTCCCATACGTTTTATATTCGAAGAAAGCAAGAATTTTTAATCTCAACTTCAAAACAATGTTTTTCCAATTAAAAGTTATTTAATTATTAGAAGAAAGAGCTGACAAGAAAATTATCTTCTTCGAAGACATTTCCGGCAGCAAACGAAGACGCGTGAGGCGTAATCACATAAACATGCCTTTGTTTGACCATTCTGTCAAAGTTGTTCATTTAATGTTTTTCGAAATAAAATATAATATTATAATATATATTCTAATATATCTATTCTCAATGAAAGTAGCTTTATTGTGGAGACCCGTTCTTACAAGCTCCAATTACTAACACCCGGGGCCTATTTAATTACATGATAATATTTTCCAGAAAATCATGAGGGCCACACCACTTTTTTAATTATGATCTAATTGTAAGTTGTATGTAATATTAAACCAAAGAGCTACTCGATTTTAGGGCTTTACCGTGTATGCACAACAAATTAATAAATTAATTATAATTATTATTGTAATTGAAGGACGATTGTATTGGGTTTTCCATTGAAAACACAATAAATAATTTATACTCTGGTACTGATACTACAAGGGAAAAAAAATAAAGTAGCATTCCTAAAAATTGCAATTTTTTAATTCGTACGCTCGGAATTTGATGATTCCTTTTGGCATCATATAATATTAGAACATTGATAATGCGTCACCAAAAATCTCTATTAGAAATGAATAATCAATAATTGTACTGTAATTTTAGTTGCAGACACTGCTTGTTGCAGATATTCAAGTCTTGGCGATGGTATACAAACAAATAAGACAAAACGCGATTTCTGAAACACCCCAACAAGAGGAAAACGGTTGGAAATATGCTGCCCATATAATTCTATTTATTTATAATTTACATAAGTCTACTAAATTCTGCGGCCGTTCTGGAGACATTTCTACATGTAGAAGTTACAGCATACGAAGATGACATTAGCAAAGATCCAACCTGTGGACGAAGAATGATACCAGCGCAGTCCCACTTGTTTCATGGTTTTTGTCATCGGAGCTGACGACGTCGATGTCTGTGGTTGAAAGTCGCGTCCTTAATTGATGGCTCTAAGACAATGTGTAGGGACAATTAAACCAATTACAAATGTCAGCTCCGTCTTATTTTCAACCGGAGCCTTCAAGCCCAGCTTCATCAATGTTTAAAACTCTGCTACCCGCATGAATGGCATACATAAGTACCACATATATTTATACGTGACTATAGATACGCGCATATTATGAATTGGAGAACTTTCTACGAAAAAGACATCAAAGGAAACTCTCTCATTTGAGTTTTTATCTCCGTTGCTAGACATCGCCACGCGCTTCTATTTATCACCCCCTCCAAAATTACGTAGGCTCCCGAAATATGAATATAAGTACGTGCTTATGCATACTGTACAAGGGGAATTTGAAAGAATTGTACAAAGTCTATTTGAGGCTGTCGTATTAGATTAAGTATAAGCTTCTTCTCCGGGGAAAGTATAGATATCACCCGGGAACAAAAATTGCCAATTCTTAGTGTCTGTCAAGCACGCAGAAACTTTTGCATATTCCTCCTTTCTCTCTCTCTCCTTCGCTTGCTTTCTCTCTCTCTCTCTACTTTCTCTTGTTCTCTCCCTCTCATCAAGATGATATTAGCTCAATGTAGATGAAGAGAGGGGAATTGAGTTCTTATGATGTCGTTCCTCCTCCTTCCGTGGGAATTTCCATTTAGGAGGTCAAAAGTTCCTGGAACTTACATAAGTTGAGAGCCCAGCTGGGGACTAATTATGTGATGATTCCAAGCCGCGGATCTAGTTGATTAAACAAAATGTTGGAAACCAGACTTTTTTTTTGTCACGAATCGAGCTACACGTGCAGATGGAGATCTTACTTCTATCTAATTCTATGGCATACAGGAAGCCAATTATCTCAAAAGCTTTTACCAACTATATTACAATGGACAGTTGTGTATCCCTCCAATCAGCGGTTTTAGTTTCCACTGTAAACAGCCAGGGAATGCTTAGAATCCATTTCTGTGTACTGTCAACGTACGTCCATATGTATAGGTGTGCATTTCTTTCTCCGTCTTATCCGACACCATCCGAGTCCGACTGGCTATTCCTAATTGAGATTTTCCCGAAAAAGAAGACAATCTCAGCTTCTGGTTGACTGCTCCTTCTTTTATATCCCTTTGTTAGGTCTATACTAGCGCTATTTTGGAGTCAATACAGTCCTCGGTAGCGACATACATATGTGTCCATATGTATGTCATTCCTCCTCCATTCAATTCCTCCGTTTTATTGTGAGCCTTTCTCTTCCATTCAGGATAAAAAAAAAAGTTCCGTCGGAATTGTACATTGAGAAGGAGTAAAAAGAACTAAATAAGCTTACGGAAGCGTAAGGCAGTAAAAAAAACTGGAAAGGATTTCATATATGACCTTCTCTGGAAGCCGAAACTACGGAGTTTATATACTTACAGCAAAATCTCATGCAGAATATACCATGCCCTGTACTGGGCTTGTTGAGACCTAGAGAATGAACTGCTTTGGACGGAACATATATAAAATAGTAAATCCGTTTTTTTTTTTTGCTATTATAACGATTATGCGATAAGAGTTTTGAATTGCAGATGTTGTAGCATAAGGAGCGGGGAAGGAATACAAAAGGCACTGATCTTGCCCTACAAGATGAAAAAATGAGCGTTTAGTAGTTTAGGAAAAAGGACAAAAAGAAAGGGTAGTGAGCCCAGAGATATGTAGAATTCCCTGTACAATCCCAAACATGTTGTTGCTTCTGCTTCTAAGGACTTCGGGGGGAAAAATTAAATTGTTCTACATATAAACATGGCAAGGCCAAGCTATTACGATCTCCCGTCTGCCACGCTTCGGTCTGAGGGATAAACGCGTTTTCGGGCAACATTCTCTCTTTCCTTCCACACAGAACAAGCGCAACTTCCGTTCAAATAGCCGGTGGGTGAAGATTCTGGGGAGGGAGGAATTCATTCATTCTCTTTTTCTTGTTGAAGAGTTGTTCCAATTTTCCCCGCCATGATGGTGCGATACATTAATTTAAATAAATATTTTTACCAAATCAAAACATTTGCATTTGGTAGTAAACAGTTGTTTGGGCAGAAATAATAAGATCACCCGTGGACTGCGTGGTCTCAATTTCACACGGCGAAAGGGAAAATTCTGATGTTGAATTTGGAAAAATCATTTCCCAGGGATTGGTTAGGACTTTTATTTGAAACTATTCTTTGAAATCGTTTCTTCTTAAAAAAAGATCTTGCTGCTCCAATGTATTCAGTAGTTGCAATGTACTCTTTTTCTGGTGGCACCTTCAATGGCTTCAATGTCAGACGTTTTTATTTTGGAGTGGGTGATGGAGATTCTTATTGCACAGATTCCAAGAGGGTGTGGAGGTAACAGTTGGAAATGATTTCAGTTCTTGTTGGACGATATAAGTCCTCCCCATGAAGCCTATCAGTCACCGTCGGTTTCCATCTCACGTGGACTTAAAATATAGAGAATGAGCAATTATTATCCCGTTTATTTGGGGGAAAGTTGAAGTAAACGTTATAAATCGGAATCCCTTGTTTTCCTTTCCACCCCTTGTCAGCGATGTCATTAATCATCATGACCCATTATCTTCAAAGCCTTAGGCGATTATGGCACCCACTTAGGACCTTACTCTATCGTCTGTGTTTGTCTCCGGGAATGATTGGTAATCAGTCATGATCATTGGGAAATAGCCCACAACCTTATCTTCAGCCTAAACTGTTCATTCAAATATCGAGCACAGGTTTAATCCCCGTGCAAACTCATTTGCGCCCATACTTGCTCTCTCTCTCTCTCTCTCTCTCTCTCTCTCTCTCTATCTGTCTCTCTTTCACTTTTTTCCCTTTATGTATATCTCATTTTCTCCATTTCCGCCTTTCACTCTTCCCATTCCCGTTCACCCCCCCTCACTTTCTCCCTTTCTGTCTTTCTCTCATTTCCCCCTTGCTGTCTCTCTTCCATTGATGATTCCATCACCCCCATTTTATTTGTGTTCAAGTTCCTGGACGGGGCAAGATGGATGTTTTATAAAAAAAATTTGATCATATTGTCGTTTGTTCTGAACATCTAAAGGGCGGTAAGGTTAGTCGGGCGAAGTATTAGTTGCCACTACAGTTGACGGGAAGAGAAAGCATGTGACGTGTTGGTAACTACAGATATATGCCTGTGTGCATTTATATATAGGTAGGTATATAATTACATATTTATGTACATATAATATATGTATATATACATTAATGCTGTGTACTGAATCACTCCAGGCGCATCCACGGCGTACTTTGTGTACATTATCTACTTCCTCATCTCTTGGTACAGTAGCCCATGTGTAAAGTTAAAAGGGCAGAAGCAGCAGTTTTGTTGAAGTTTAAATACGTCCCTTCCACTATATCCCTGTGAATGCACCTGACTTCAATGCCATGAATCATCAGTGGTCACTCCTACTGTACCAGGAGGCTAACACAGGCTTCTTTTGTATTTTGAATACATCCAATTTGCCTCTTCTATTGATTATTAAAGTGCATATTGTGCTTGGTAGCACTGACTGATGCATTTTCTCAATATCTACGCATAACACAAATTGGCTCTACGAACTTATTTACTTCATATGTACACTAATTTACCCCTTTGGAAATGGAAATGGAAATCGTAACAAATGTACAATTCAATTTAATCTGCTTAGAGCTCGAATACTCATGAGGATTGTATAGGAAACGTGTTATACAAGAGATCTGTTTAGTTTTGTAGGATTTTTTTTGCTTACTTTTTGTGGCTTCTAAACACAAAATGACTGCTGCATGATCAGCACGTGGTCGGAGTGGTTCCATGTGATTACCGTCTGATTATCCTTGTAATTCTTGGTGATGCAGTGGCGGCTAAAAATAGAGATACATATGTATATGCTACGATTTACAGACTAAAAGGATGTGCACAAATGTACATAGCTTTTGGTGGCATGACCCAATGAAATCTTGACAATGATGACTTCCTTCCGGTTTTTGATTTATTTTCGCATGGCTACATTCTTGTAATGCTTCAATTCTTTGAATTCCCCTCTCTTTGGTTCATGGGGTTGTCCCTGTAGCGTTGGAAGGCGTTATAGTCACGGAAAGGTCATTCTAGTGGCAGTAAGCATAAAAAAAAGGATAAATGCTAATGTAAACAGAGCATCTTCTTACATCGTGTGGTGTTAAGCTTCAGAAAATCGACTGCGTAAAAACTCAAATCCCTGAGCAAAGCAACGGATCCACAAAGGATTTTGTGAAAGTTACGTCCCTTCATTTTTTGTCCTGTGCCTGACTTTCTTTGGTCTTCCGTTAAACATGAAATGCCTTTGCTTACAACACATAAAAAAAGGAAATGCTTGCACAATAAACTTTAAGTGTCAAAGGTGCAATAATTTCCTCGGAACAATTAAGCCGTCTGCAAAACAAGAGTTTAATTTGGAGGTACAAAGTGCTATCCCCCGGAATTAGCAAGGTACCGTTGATATTAGCTTGAGCAAGGTAAAATGTGGTCGCGTTATACTATGTAGCATCAGGGCCAAAGGAAATGTCAACTAAAATCCATGCAACGGGAAAGACAAGGACGTTTTCTTTCAATATGACATACTTGCAAGGAAGTTTGTCCGTTGGTGGTCTTGGCTCTGCATCGGTCAGAAGGAGAAAGTCATTGCGAGTCTTACGAACTGCATCGTCCCCGAGGATTATCATGCTATCTTAATTTAAACCTGCCATTTACATGTAATACTTCCCCCAAACTCTCTTTTAATACTTTCCTAGCTGAGACGAAACTGCCACTGAAACAAATCTCCTCAGTATGTATTTTCTCCCAAAGATTTTCTCCCAAAAAAACTATGTAAAAGGAGGCTCTGAAGTAGATAATGTGCTAAGTTCAAACGTGATTCCTTTCCCAAGGATGCGATTGGATTTCCTTGGTCTAATAATTCCCAGACTACGATGTTTCTTTTATTGCTTTGCCATTCATGTCTTATTACGCGTCTGTCCCATCCCAGAAATCTCTCTATTCCACTTTATCTTTATTTTGCTCCATCTCTCTCTCTCTCTTTCTCTTTGCATCTCTGATTCGAGGGAACATGTCTGAGAAAATGAAAATCGGAGAAGAAAGGGGTATAAGAGAGTGTATGAGTTGCCTTGTTCAAAAAGAAATCAAAGTGCACTGATGGCATCTGTGTTGGAAGGAAAAGTGTACAGACATTTTAGCCCTCCTTATCCTGGTCATGGATTACTCTGTCAGAGAAAATTATTTGTACGATGACCTACAAGGGCCGTTACGCCGAAGCAGATCCTATAGACACAATTGAGTTTGAAGACATTGACGCGTATATATAAGCCAAAACATAATTTCCACGTCATCACTGTCTACCCCAAGTGTTGACTGTGCTTATCATCCCCGCCCCAGAAGGAGGAAGCGAAGAGACAGCCTGGAGGATAGACGTCCTTGAATAAAAATAGTACGAAAATATTCGCAATTTTTTTTCTTTGTGATGGGAAATTGAAACCGGAAGATGAGAAATTTCACGGAGGCGGAGAGATACGAGAGAGAGAGAGACGGAGAAAGGATTTGACGCGCGCCTATCGGTAAACATCCCGACATTCCTAGACAAGTACGTATATTTGTGGGAAAGCATTTAGAATAAGTCATTTGAAGAGCACATCTCTCTCTGTGGTGCGAGGTACTTGTGAAGCTCTTCGTTTTTTTCTTGTGAGTAAAAAGGCTCAGCCAATTTAGAGAAGAGTTGTGGTAAATACTTCACATGATGATATTTGAAAACTCAAAAAGCCATAGATTTCCTTCCTTTATCCCCCTCCACCCGAGTACAGATGTTGGAGCACTTGCTAGGATTTCCATCATTTTCTCCCAGAGGGTAAAAAAGGAGTTTTTTTGGAGGGACTGAACATCCCCGTAATACATATGTATGAATGTACCCCAACATGTGTCATTATTCTCCTCCATTACATGTATTTGCTTTCACCGACTTTTCTCCCATTCCTCAATGAATTCCTCTGCTTTGGACTCCCTTCCTCCTCTTCCTCCTCCATCATACTCTGTACCTACTATGTATACTTTCTATCTATACTTTTCCAGCAACATGTGATGTGTGTTGAGAAAGAGGAAATATTTTATCAAGATATGTGTTTAAAAAATAAAAAATAAACAATCCCCACTAACTGTGTACATAATGTTTCTTTTGGCAAAGTCACTTAAGTAAAATGGATATGGGAATAGTTTTTTTCCTTTCTTTTTCTTGGTCTCCAGAAACATAAAGGACCGGATTGTTATATACAGACTTGAGTTTTGCTTGGAGGGAAAACCAATGGGGTAGGGTTAAGGTTACGCTTTAGAGGATCCCGGAGAAAGTGGATACGGACATTTACTGTATAGAATATTTTTATACCAACTTCATTTCCTGCTCCCCCCAAACAGTCTCCCATCACGTTTCTTGGTCCTCTCAAATGTTACCCGGCACTCACGAGTTTCCATCTCGGGGAGGGTGTTAATGTAATGTGTGTACATATGGTAGGACATGAGTTAGGGATTATGAAACCATTGTGGATAAATGCGGCGTATGGTGAATTCTCATGGTTTATTACCTTAGTTTTTAGTACTTGGACCGTTATGCCTACTCAATGGAAAGGTACATAATATAAAACCAACCGGGGAGAGGAAGAGGACCTCGGAAAGGCCTTTACACATGCAATGCGTTACGGCCATAAGCACCCACCAAATGTCCATTCTCCCAGATGGAGAATCGAAGTCAAAAGAAGTGGCTTTGACATTGTTTCAAAAACACAATGAGTAGTTGAGAACCACAAGGTGTAGGGGAGAGAGAAACTCAATGAAAGAGGTGTCTTTATTTCCATGTGTCATAAACCCCGATGAATGGAGATTTGCTCCAAGGATAAGAGTTCCTATATGCTGTTGTTTTTCTCCTTTCATATACCTTCCAAGCCCCATTTTGTAGCTGGTGTAGTGCCCTACGAATTCGTTCAAGACTTTCTAAAAGACTTTACCCGCCCGCCATAAATCTCTCATTATTGCTCTTATACCATTTGATGTCCCCAAGAAAAACTATGGAGCATGGTGACATTTCCAGTTTTTACTTTTTCTCCGTCTTGTCTCCTTCCTTTGTGAGGGTTAGCATAATAAGGGATTTTGCTGGTGATGTTATTGATATCCGTTTAACTGCTTTCTCCCCTCATTAATTCGTACAATCGCACTAAATAATTATGAGAATTGGGTTGACCACTGCCTCATAATTTGGTGTGATAAGTCACATCCTCCCCATAATAAATTTAGGGGCCATTCCTTGACTTCCTTTTGTTCCAAATGTTTTGCTGGTATTACTGCTGGTACTTATTCTTGTAGTTGAATGAAGGGATTTAATATTGTAATACAACTACCGCTTTGTCGTAGAAAGCAATTGAGGGAAACAATCCGTGATAAACATTTTAGAGACTAAAATCTAGAAACCGGAGCTAATATACGAGAAATACGTAAAAACACATGAGATTCAACCAGGGTAAGTGTTTGCTTATGCACTAGGTGAAAAAACATGGAGAAAGCTGGCATTGCCATCTGTGTTCCGGGAATATAACATGAACAATTTCTCCAGCTATCTGCTTAAGAACCAAGTGGCACAATGGGAACGAAAGTATTAGCGTGGAAACTCTTTGTATTTTTAAACGTTTCTTGATCAGAAAATTCCAAATGGTATTTTAAAATTGCCGAAAAAATACGGTTTTTAATAAATTTGTCCTCAGGTAAAATATCAGGGGTTTTTTCTGGCTTATTCCCGTGTCGAGAACTTCAACAATGGATGAAGGAAATCAAATTTTATTTTTCAAAAACATTGGAAGGATATAGAAGCAAAACGGATTACACAAGTCCAAACAACGAATTTTACTGGGTGAAGAAAATACTGCAGGGGATATTTCGTTCTTATTAAAAACTTCGATTTTCGATTTTTTTAATAATTCCGACAAGATCGGGCTGTGTACTGGAGTGTTTCAGAAGAAAATCTCAATTTTCAAAAATATGGATTGAATCCCCTCTGCTTCTATTCTAAACCCTTCATTTCCGCTTCCTGTTCATTAGAAGGGCATAAAAATCACATAAGAATCACATTCGTAGCATATATTATCTTACACATTTGTATCAGTCTGCAAAAAGTATGATTAATTTTGCAGAAATTTATCATTTATATTAAATATTTAATAATTTATCAGAAAAACAATTTTCTCCATTACAAATCTTCAAAATTTGCGGTGTCCCCATACAGTATTTACATTTACCAAGCAGTATTAGGACGTCTTTCAATCCAATCCTTAATTCTAGGTAAGTTATAAATATTATGTTTAAATGATTTCAAATTAGGGTATTTATCCAGCAGATTCTCTTCCATTTTAGCTTCCAAAAAGTCAATGTAGTAGGCCAGATAAAAGTCCACCCAGGTACGACTATTCCCCACCAAGAAATGGGCTTCTGAATTCGCTAAATCCTTTTCAAATTGTCCAAAGAAGATGGGCACTCTCTCGTGTATTATTTCATCTCGAATCTCCGCCTTTTTCGTTTCATTCGTCTCAAAAAACAAAGACTTGCATTCTAAAATGAAAGAGCATGAATGAATAATTATTTCAACAATGAATTAGTAAATAAATGTTAATTAAATAGTGAAGTTTGTGAACTGAACGGCTCACCATTGAGTAAATCCTTTAAGGCATCCCCAAACTCATCACATTTGGCCGACTCGTACTCGTCCTTGCCGTTGATTTTAAACTTTTTCCCCAGATATCTTCCAATGGAGAAGGACTGACCTAGTTCCTTCCCGTCTTCTTCCAGTACTGGAAGCAATTCCCAAGGGAATCCTAGGTAAGGTAAGATTCCCCATCTTTAGAGAGTTGAAAAAGTGATATTAAATGTAGAATAATCACTACAAATTAATTCACTTACTTTCTTTCATGGCGACCCATTCGCCACCATCGAGTCGGATATCTTCAAACTCTACATTGCAGTAATGGAAAATAAATCTGATGGGCTCAGCAATCCCCCGCAAGTTATGGTATGTTAACTTATAAGTCGGCATTTCACCGAAAACCCAGGTTTCGTCCGATTTTTAACCAAGTCAAAAACTGCTAGACGAATCCAGTAGTTTTCTTGTCACAAATTCACATTTTCATTGTCCGTATGATGTCCTTTCCACCTGATATTTACGCACGAGGGTAAAATCGCATGACTAATAGTATGAAACCATAAAGTTGGCCGTGATGTTATACATCATGTGCTCTTCTGGAGGTTTCCTTGCTGCATTTCCAACACAAAGTATATGTTCGTGCACATACCATGAGAGAATATATTCTGGCGCAAGTGACGCGTAATACATACATATATGCTTCTGACGAGGAAATTACATTTTAGGTGCTTACTCGTCTTATCACAGTACAGACCTTGTGATAACAATGTTTCTCCAGCCATATTTTCGTAGCTCTAATTGTAAGACACATACACATACAGTGGAGTTTCTTCATAACAGCACCCCTTATAACAGCATGTTCTGAATAACGTCAGGAAATTCCCCGCATCTTGTACATGGAGTACATATTAATTGTGTTCTCTCTAACAGCATTCCTTTTATAACAGCAAAATTTTGGGTTCCCTTGGATGCTGTTATAGAGAGACTCCACTGTATATGGAAGGTGAAGTACATAATTTGATCATTTTCGTATGCATAATTAATACCAAATGCAATAATATGTCATGCATGTGGAGCTCACTTACCCACCAACAACATTGTCACTCTTGTTTATCAGCCGGACATCATCGGTGACAAAATGATTCCATTGAGGTGGTGCGCTCAATGCCATACATGACTTGTCCCATGATTTCCCCACACGTATACATACATATCGAGGGTGATGTACAAAATTTGATCATCTCCAAGCGCTCCTAATACATAAATTGATCATCTGCATTTCTCGCTTGCGCATAAAATGATCAACTCCAGAAAACAAAAATCTAGTATGACTGTATTTTCCGCCAAAAATTAAAACAGGAATTAGCCCCATATTTGCAATTTTATCCATGGTTTATGGCTTTCAATTTGCGTTTTGCCGTAGTTACATATTTCTTTGTTCTGAAGTACACGAAGAGCTCGAATAACCAGGCGCTTCAATTCCATTGCTGTGCAAAAATAGCTTTGTTTGACTGATTTAACTATGGTTACCTTTGGTATTAAATTTTAAATTAAAATTAAATTTTCTAAATTGTTTTCTAAATTGCAAATGGCATGTAACGGCTTTGAAAGAAGTGCAATAGCCGACGTCTAGAATATCTACGTTCGTGGGAGTTTTGCTTTACCAAGCCTAATAGGGATAATTATTATAGTATTATTTGTAAGGTCGTATAATAAATAATTTAAAAAATATTGAGCTTGCTAGTCATAGTTAGATTGTGTATCCACTTTATTCACAAATTTTATTGTATTATGGTATGCAATGGTTTCAATGTTTTCGACAAATTAGAGATTTGACGTTTTGATGAATTTAATCAATTTATGCAGTACACTTGCATGGAGATGATCAGTTTATTCATTAGGGTCGCGTGGAGATGATCAAATTATGTACTTCACCCTCGATATGCATTCCCAGCTCGCCAAGTTTGTCGTTATATAAGAGCTTTCGTGGGACATTTTTCGTAGGTTCAGGTTTAACCTACATTTGTTTTCATGAACAAAGATAATAGCGTCCTCATTAAGTTTACCCTACTGCATATACAAAGACTACGGGTACAGACAGGGTCTTGTGATAAATTGGCACTTTTATATAGGTTAATGATTTTTTAGGAAAACTTCAGGGCGTTTCACACGAATGTGGATTTACCGCCTTCAGACGAACTGCAATTGTACCTATATATTACAAATTTTTGCTGCGATAGTGACGGCGAATGCAGTATTTTTATAATTTAGCCTTAATTGCGGTTCGTTTAAAGTCGAGATGCTTCCTTTCTGTCCCGTTTAAATCATTTGAACAAGCATGGATAAAATCAGACAAAATCCTAGGTTACATAAAGCAATATTTAATAGTTAGCGACAAACACGAAATGTACTATTATCCTATTAAGACAATTGTCTTTGTTCGCACAGACAATACAAGTACGAAAAAGAAAACAAATTCATTAGTGTACTCACAATTGCTTAAAATGCTTTGAAATATTTTGTGAATAAATTCAGAAAGGAGACAAAAATAATCCGGAAGGAGGACTGGAAGAGGCAAGTTATACATCTGTAATTAGCACGGTGGCGAACGTAAAGCTAATTCCAGCAGAGGACGCAAAATAACGTTCTTTCGCACTTCCTTTTTTTTGAGCTTGTGTAGTCTGGGATAGAACACTATGACTAGCCTGACCATCCACTACCGTTTGCGTTATGTCACCAGTGGATGTCCCCTAAAACTTAAATTTATTTTATCTCGATCATTATAAAAGAAGAAAATACAAGAAACGGTACTTTCTTGGTTTTACACAAAATAGTTGAGGCAGTTAAAAAGGTTATGCATGATAGGAAACTCTCAACTCTCTGCTATTACAATTGTTGTGCTTCTGATAACAACAATGCTAATGACATTGATGTCGGTCCTGTGCGTGTGCTCACAGGGATGCATCAGCCAGCAGATGCTTTACATCAACTCATCAACCAATTTTTAATTTCTTCACGCACAACAACCCTTATGCCATTTGCTATCATGATCTTAATATTGTACTTAAGTACAGGCATATCCGAAATTCGTCAGCTGCTTTCTTTCCTAATTGTTTTCTTAAATGATAATATGTATAATATTTGTAGCATGAACGTGAGTTTTGCTTTTTGCCGTATAAATATGTATGTAGCATGCTTTGTCAAACCAATTGGTGGTGATAACAAGTTATCAAAATCTTAAATTTTCTTAAGTGTATATACAAGTGTAATTTAACCCTTTTCTCCCCCCAATTGATGAGTTCGGGGAAACATGGTGCAGGGCTAAAACGATTCAATTTCTCATGAACCATAACTCGCTGACATAATTTAGGCTATTACTGGGTACTAGCAATTAGCAAACATTTTTTTAAAGATTCAAAATAATATTCCATAAACTTTGGCTCTCGGCCTTAGCGCCCTCCGCGAGTTCCGTGCTTTGAATGGAACGGAATCTCTTCTCAAGTCATTCACAGATTTAGTAAATTATTGATTTGATTGTATTAATTTCTTAAAAATGATGAATCCTCTACGATCCTCGGCTGAGCGACCCCAGATTGGCCTGTCTACTGTACTCTTCACATTTTTGTCGCAAATATTTACAAAACGCGGGAACACAAATGTCAGAAGGAGCCTGTAAATTTGCAACTAAAAAATTATAAGTATAAGCTGAAAATTGGAATGGAAAAAGAAGCTGAAAAAGTTGAGAAATTTAATCGTAATAATCACTTGATTGGCCATTCAAATTACACAATGCATTCCATTGTCGTGGACATTTGTACTACACAGAAGTGTACCGAAGACACGGGGCTATATTATCTTGTACTTAATTTCTTTCAACTTTCTTTCCAAGTTTATATGAGAAAATACGGGAATTCGAACTTAAGAAATAAACGATACAATGACAGAAAGAGTTTCGAAGCAGGAGACGATGACTTCACTCTGAACCTGAACTTTCCCTGCATCTTCTCTGTTTCCTCTTCGACTGGCTCTTTTTCCCACGGCTTCCACTTGTTTCTCCCCGTTCAGCGTCCCTGCATGTGATTCCCACAAGGAAAGGTTGGCGGCCTCAGACGAACATCTCCGGAGTTCAATTCACTTTCCAAACTTTCTCTCACCCCCACGCAGTAGTTATTACTAGTTGTAGAAATGGCACAAATAACTAATTATAATTAATTGTGCTTCGCTTAGTTATTAGGACCCCGTGGAATAAGATTTAGTTGTGCCCATCTAATTAGGTTTCACGTTCCTGGAATCAAAATTTTAGTTGTAATTTTAAGTGACAAAAAAAAACAAAGAAAATCAATTCAGATCACCTGTCAACAGAATATTGTTTTGTATTTTTATTTGTCTAAATTAATAATTATAGCATTATGTGGAAGCACTATTCCCGAAGCACCACCGAAGACAGAAAGGGATTAGAAGGGATTTCCCGGTCATTCCATCGTATAGTACAATTAAAGCTGGTGATAATGGGAATATGAATAATTATAGGTTTTAAATGGAATTTTTGGGTAAATACTGTATCACTGGAAATATTCATGGTATTTATAAGATTATTTTGTCTATTGATTATGGTTTGACAACTTTCCTCTCGTCTGGAATGGAATGACGCCCACCGTGTGATTAGCCACATTTTCGAAATTGTCGGAACAAAAGGATTTAGAATTTTTGGAATTTTTTGGAGAGCATTTTTACCGTATCAGAGTATAAATATTGGGTCTATGATCAGATTGATTACTGGGAGAGATTTATAGTAAATAAGGATCAGAGGTTATTTGTAACAACGTTACAAATTTATCCTTCCAAATAAATTTTAAAAAATTAATTGGGTACAAATGTGAGCTCAGTAACCAGAGAAAAAACGGAGGGCGATTCGTGATTATTGACACGGTGACTAAACGCAAATGACAAATTTCTGTGAATTCAGAAATAAACTTGTAAGGCTGTGCAATTAAACTTATCAGTTGTTACCCCAATCAGGGGTAATCGAACGGGCTTGGAAGGAAATAAAAAAATATGAATGGGAAAAAGACAGGAAATGCAACAAGTTATTAGGTAGAAACTCCGATCAGAAAAATCGGATTTAAAAATTTGCTAACACTCATTTCTAAAGGGAATTTACCAGTGCAATTTTTTTTAACAAGCATTTACTACAATCAAGAATTTTTGTACTTTGTTAATTTTTATATTGTGTTTTGTACGTTGTCGCAAATATTTATTGTTATTTATTTATTTATTGTAACTGGAGAACATTATTTGTAGTTGTTTGTTCAGGGATAAATATGAAGAGCAACCCTCTTGTATGTGGAGATTTTTAACATTAGGCAATACGATACACACCATTACGATATAGGATTTCTAAGGATTCTCGACTCATACAATTTACATTTATCTCATGCATTTTATCTCGAACAACGTTTGTTCAATGCCAAATGTTCTGGTGTGCAACGCATGAATGAACAGATGAAGCTGGTGGGTGGAAGTCGTTAATATTTTTTTTATCATGAGAGCAAGTGATTGAGATTCTTTTTTTGTATGGTAAAATACATAATTAGGTTGACAATATTGGTATTTTACTAAATGTACTTACCTTGGATAAGTTTGGATGCAACAAGGTTTTCCCAGCAACTTCTCTCCGTTTGTACTAATACTGCACTTTCATGAGCATTTTTATATGGTATGATAGAGCACATAGCCAGGGAATTGACATTAGGAACCTATTAAATGTGTTGAAAGGAGTTGTATAGGCGCTGGTTAATGTTAGTTATTGCGAAGATTTTTGTGGAGTAATCTGTATTTATTGCCATGTGGTAAGACTTCTGCGGACGTAAGATCTTTGGAGGGCCTCTAAACATGGCTCTCCTCGTGTATTTTCTTCTTTGCTTCACGTCTTTTGGTGAGTTTAAATAACATTGTAACAAGACAAATAAAATCGGACGTTTTTCACAGCTCATTTAAATTTAATTAATTAAAATTAAAATTAATTCCTTGGATTTTATTCTAATTTCTCTCTGGGATTATAGATCTCCTGCCAGCAGTGGTGTCCCTTCTTCCTCAAGTAAGCCAAGAAGGATTGTTAAGGCCATATCGGAACTATGCGGACGTGACATTGTTCCATTACTATGTTCCCTCCGAGGTTACCAGAGCTACTTTCGAATTTGCAGCATTCATGGATAGTCCGTCGTGTCCATCCAGGGATGTTTACATGTGAGCTATAATTTCAAAAATTTCCTGGGAAAATGTTAACAGGAATTAAGGCCTGTTTCTGCCTAAACTCTTGAACTTAAGTAATGAAGCGAGCAGACGTAGCGAATAAAGGATCTAAGAAATATTTATGAAAAGTACCCTGTGAAGCAAAGTTTATTAATACTTTCATCAAAAAATTAACTGATCCTTCAACTTCCTCTATGGAAAACTCACATTAGCCCAAGAAGCGCTAATACCAGTTTTAATGGACGTAAAAATATTTTTTTAATATGAAACAGTTACCTCCAACACGGCAGTTACCCGGTGATGTCAGCTGACAATTCATCCTTCCCACCAACCATGTACACAAACAGATCGTCAATGTTCAGACTGGTTTTACATGCCAAATATCAACCTCAGGACACAACTGTATTTCCCGTGTATGATCCCCTTCCTGGGAGTTGGTTTGCGGCGGGATATTTACCGGATTGGGATCAGCATGTTCAGCAAGAAGTAATGGAATAATTTTTTTGAGATTCCCTATTTTTTCAGTAACGCATTACATGTCATTATTTGAATGTAATTGAAAAATTATTAGCTACTAACTTAAAAAATGTCATGTACAGGGGATTGGCCACAAATGTCAATACAGCTTGGGTTCCATCGCTCTTTGGACGATAATTTCCAACGTGGACACCATTCCGCTCGAATCCACCACGAGAAAATGGAACGACGAGAGATTCACGTACTTGAAGTGAGATTCAAAATTGATTTTAAACCAAAACAAATGCAAGCTTTGATTTTTTAATTATTAATAAATTAATAAAATAAAGACACATTAATAATTAATTTAAATTATTGCTACTTTCACAGATTTTACATACCAACCGGCGTTTGGGAGTTCGAGCTAACAATCAATGATTGTCGATTTACATCATCTCATGTTCCACCGGAGCAATTTCACTCGGACAGGCTTCAACGTAATAATTCAGCGGAAGGCAAGAATCGTACTGTAGATTCCAGCGTCTGCATCCAGAGCATATTTCTTAGATCCAGAGCTCTGCCCACGTATAGAGTTGAGGAGACAACTGGAATGCTTACAGACAAGATTAATTCCAGTTATTTTCACCTGGAACGCTTGCCAGAGACGGATACGTACTACTATATTCTCATTGTGGCAAATACCAAAGTATTCTACGATGTTAATGTTCATATTAGAGGTAAATCATATGTATATTCATTTGGACTAAATGAGTACAATAATAATTTAATTTAATTTAAATTTAATTTAATTTAAAGTTGAACGATAAATTATTTTTTAGAGGCAACTTATTTAAAGTTTGTGCCCCACATTTTTGTTTTGTGTGTGGATACTTTCATTGTCCAACGTAGAGATTTTTGATTGAAAATTTAATTTTTTTCCGGACAGAATGTCCATTCCAAACTTTGGGGAAGAGCTTCGTACAGCATTTCGCGGGAGTGACTTTGGCTGCAAATATGAAGGAACAAGCATTACGTCTGAATACGAGTAACGAGAAAATGTTTCCGGTGCCAGAGGAAGATAGCTGTCCCTGTATTCCCATTTTTCGGTTGACAAGAATCAAGCACGCTCAAGATTTCTCGGACACTTTTTTGCTGGAAGTATGTGTAACGATACCAATCAAAATGAGACTTGTTAATGCATTGGCTGAGAAAATCCCATGTATTTACTTATTTGTGCTCTTAAGGGAAAGGAGTGGTTCACAACGTGGTTGGAATTATCTGACAGACCGGTCGGGATTACCTTTGAGATTCTGCCATTTGTTGACATTGGAGGAACTCTGTCCATCAATATTCACTTGGATGAGCTTTTAGTCGTACGTTATTTCACAGCCATACACGATAAGGTTTTAGCTTAATAATTTTAATAATCTTTCGGATTGAATTTTGATTTTTGTTTTGTTTTGTAATATCACAGAATGCCACAGTGCAAGACCTTCATGTTTTTGCATGTGTACGACAATCGCGTCCGCCTGATCCCATTTGTTGCACCTTTGACTCCAAGAACATATCTAGTTGTTGCCACGAAGATTTGACGCTCCACGTCTCCTCAGAAAATACTAGTAGTGTGGATGCCAATATCTTGATTCCCTACCCGGAGCCGGATAATTGGTTCATATCATTCACAACCATGTGCTTCTTCGAAAAGTAAACATCTCCTTTGGTTGAAAAAAAATATTTTATGCCATTTATTTCTCTGTACAATTGATGGAATATGTGAAGCACTGTCTAATGTCCGTTGTTGTCGCACAGTCAAAAGGTTCCATGTGCGATTGAGAAAGTCTTGGTTTCCGTGGACGTCCGAACTCAGCCTTGCGTCCTTACAAAACCAACAACGGCAGGTGCGACCATTTATCCTTGTGGCCAGTACGGGCTTTGTCAGGAGGTGCATAAAGGGCAGTTCTTCTACACAGCCTGCCAGTGCATCGGAGGTAAAATTTTCCTTTGTCAACTTTCAAAGCAAAAATTCAATTTCCTACAAAATGACCAAACTTTAAAAAAAAAATACTGTCTTTATTTTTATACAGGTTATCGAGGTTGGACATGCACGGATGGATCCCAGGCGACCCCGCAGACCTTGCTGATTACCACGACATTGCTTCTAACGCTGAGTAACTTGTTCTTCATCCCAGCCATTGTACTTGCCGTTCGCCGGAGGATGTTTACACATGTGCTTATATATTTCTCCACAATGATCTCCTCCACACTCTACCACGCGTGTGATCAGGACTTGTACGGCTATTGTCTGACACGGTACCAGGTGAGTCCCTGGAATGTTTGTTCTGAATTAATGAAAAAAAGGCTTGAGTCAATGATTAAAATTTGACACTATGAAAATTTGACTTTTATTTTTGCAGGTGTTACAGTTTTGTGATTTCTTCTGTTCCATTCTGGCCTTCTGGATCACTTTGATTGCTTTGGCGAAGAGCCCTCCGAAGTATGACTCGGTGTTATATATGCTGGGTGCCGTGGTAATTGCCATAGGGGTGGAGTACAATAGGACGGGCTTGATGGTTTTCATTGTTCCTTTCTGTCTCGGAATCGGTATTCCCATCAGTGTGTGGACATACAGGAGCATTCAGACCCGGAGCTTGTTGACACCGAAAATTTCCACCGTTCTTCTCTTCATCCCCGGAGTTCTCCTGGGAGGTGCTGGCTTAATTCTCTTTGCTTTCGTCGAAACGGAAGATAACTATCGAGTAAGTGATGTGATTATTTCTACATATTTTCCATATTTTAAAGGATCGTAATGTCTTGATAATTATTTTGGTATTAATTTATTATTTTTCAATAAACCCAGTACACTCACAGCGCTTGGCACGTCATCATTGCCCTGTCTTTGGTGTATTTACTTCCGCGGCAAAGGAAGAAAAAGGAGGTGTCCGCACCGATTGTTGGGGAAAGGAATAATACTTCGGAGTTGGCGGCAGTCAATGACTATCAGGTGAACTCGGCCAGTCCCGTGTTCTTCGTAACATCGGATCTGGATCACTTGGTTCAAGATCAGGGACGATAGAAGTCATTTGGCCATATGAGATGATTTAGCACGTTGGTTGCCTGCTTTATATGTGTCGTACTTAAACCTTTAAAAAAAACTCGGCTATACGAATTCGTATAAAATTACATATATACTAGCTACAGCACGAATGTGCTCATTTAGGTCAATTATGTGTGTGGGGAATGTAACAATATCGATGTTAACATTTGTCACTCTGTGTGGGCATTGTGTGTAGCGATTTGTTGTACAGGGTGAAAGCAATGGTGAAATATGTTCCAGCCTTTTTTATTCATTCATTGTTAATTTTGTTGTTATGTAGTTGTACCTGAGTTTGGAGTTGAACAGCAATCAGTGTTGCATTTTTATTTCAGGAATCATGTCAAGAGGACGTGAACGTTTTTAGTCGTGATTTTAGATTAACATACTTTGTGTCTATGTATGTGTAGTACATATAATTATTATTATTTATTACCCACTGAGGGCTAAATTGTATACATACATAGGTGTATGTGTATTAATATTGATGTTCAATCTCGTTCCATCTAATTTAATGTTTTTCAAATGTTTTCCCCCAAAAGTCTGAATCTAACTGTTCTGACCCTGTGTAGGAAGAGGATTTACGTAATTAAAAGCTTTATCTATGTATGTACATGATACACGTGAATAGTATGTATTAATCAGTATTATAGTCATTCCTTGGAACTTTTTAAGCTTATGTGATTCAAGGAAAGTATTTACATTTGTGTATTTTCCCTACATTTTGTAATTTTCTAATTGTTGTCACGCTTTATCGGACCCTATTATTTATTTATTTTCGTGGAACATGAAATATTTATATTATTTTGGTTAGTATTTTTACATGTTGTTGTATTTACTCCCACATGGGGGAGTCTTTTAATTTATTGAAAACAAATGAGTGATTTTCTCCATTAATTTATATCCCAGTGCACGTATTTCATAAATGTGATTAGTGTTTAGAGAAATTCACACAAGTATACATAAATGTTTGTCTTCTACGGTCCCTTCAATCTATATGTAAAAAACATTGGATGAAACGTAGAAATTTTCACATGTCTTTCTGTAATCAAACTCTACGGTTACACCGGTAATAAGGTGATTGTCACAAAATTATGAATAAAAATTTTAATAAATGTAGCTTTCGTCAACTTTCTTTACTCGGTAAAGGTCATTGATCGGAACTGGAGATCCGATGTAACCCTTTGAGCATATGCAAAATCTTGTCGGCACTGTCACATGGGCACGAGAAGATTATTGTTCGAGATTACTGATGGAGGAGGCAAGTGATTTACGAGAAGAATGCACGTTAACATTTGCTTTATTATCTTCTATAGTAATGACATGATTCGGTAATACATTCTCTTCACTTTACACTTTTTTTTAATAGGAGCATACGTGGAAATATGCTCTCACTAATAGCTTCACAAATATCCTTTCACTCTATACATTCTGTCTTATAACGTTATTTATAACCCTATTGATTCTTTTAGAATTGACTCGCTTCATTCATTAAAATTACAGGCTGATTAATGCGGTTTTTTCTTCAATCGTTTAATACATACACATACATATAGGTATATGACACATTTATGTACATACACCCTGACATAACAAAAACGTTTATACAAAATATCATGTATTAACATTTCTTCATTAATAATTATAACCACTTTAATTTGTTTACACATACATACATTCACATGGATATACATATGTTACTTGCTTACACATTACACATGTACTCTTCATACGTTTTTGGTACATAAATAAAATAGTTACAACTCATACACATACTTACAATTTTGTGGCAACGCTTTTATATATTATGTATATATATGTACAGTTGTATATAATAGTTAATGTGTCAGAATTAACTCTCATTACTCTCATCCACTTAACCTGAAATGAACATGGTTTTTTATATCATTATTATTTCACTGATGCATTGACAAATTACTACCATTAGTCTTTTTTTCCTTTTTTGTCTCATATATATATATATATATATATATATATATATATATGGTATATACACATATATTATGGATTTATAACACTTGAAAAATACAAATATACATATTTATTATCCTTTCTTACTATCCCAATTAAAATCCGAATACTAAGGTAATGAATTACATACGGCCAAGTCAGATTTTCATTCTCTTGCACAATCATCTTCTTCTCAATAAAGGTAATTCCGTACTCCCTTTTTCATTTAAAAAATATGTTTATTTCGGAACAAATTTGATTATCTTAAATAAAATTTAACTAGCTAATTGGCCATAATTATTAAAACACTGCAGTTCTTACTGTATAGTATACTTTCTAAAATAGACACACCTGGCCACGTCTGTAACACTTAATATAATTCTACATTCATACAGTTCTTTTTGTAGGTACTTGATGCACATTTCACCGGGTTTTCTTTACCTTTCTTATTACTTTCACGATGGTGAAAATTGGTGCATTTATGCACCGTCTAATTAACACTTCCCTACATAAAATAATATAAGATCCTACGGAAAATGACCCTAAGCGTTGACGTGATGTCACTTTTTTTTTTAGAATCTACTGAATTAAATTGGACACAACGCATTTGTACGTGGTAACTACCCACAATACTGGAATTTTCAAAATTTAACAAAAATTATTAGATAAGGTTCAGACACATATTTAAGCTACGCATGAGCGTTTCCGAGCGATTGATTCGGGGACTGTTTCAATCCCTTGCGGTTTGCTATTAACTTAAATGCAACAAGTTTTGTTGCACCGTATTGTGATGAAGATTTTTGATCGCAAGTTTTACAGTTTGTAGAAGACAATACAAGTGAGATGAAAGTTACGAGACGGAAGAAAACAAAATCCTGTACATTCCTGTGGACAATTATATTGAGAAATAAAAGTCTATTTGAAAAATAAATGCTCATAAATATGAATACCGAAGTAAGTACATCACACCATTTCGAAATATCCCATTAGAGGTATACTGGGTGTTTTTTTCATTTTCATGTAGCAGAGTGGTTACAAAAAAAAGTTACAGACCATTAGTAGTTTAATTCTACCATTACGTTGTTACACTGTTAGAAGGCAAAATATTTCGGTCAACCATACAATGCGGAGAATGACAGGTAACAATGCTATTATTGTTACGTCACTTTAGTTTCGACAGAACAAGCTGAAGTTTGCATAAACAGATATATTTCATTCAAATGTGTACAACCAATATAAAATTTAGTTGTTCACTTGCGGCTTAAGGGCGATAATGGATAAAGTATAATTCCAAGCAAAAGGCAAGTTCTGGTTACAGATATACGGGGGAACAGACTCAATCGAAAGTGATCCTTGGTTTACCAATAGAAAAAATCCTAAAATAATTTGAAGCACACCTGTAGGATTTCTTTTTGAATACGCCAGAAAAATGACTGAAAAGTAATTTATTAGACTACCTGGAAGGGCATGTGCGCGTAGAGCTGACTATTTGACGGAAAATCAAATTCAAATGAATATAAAAGTGTTTTCACTTGACTTGTTTTTCCTAAAATCCGTCGGAAACACACACATGAAAGTGTGGAAGAACTACACAGAAGTGATTATAATCAGTCTGCAGTACAACAGGCGTATTTTAAGCTTCCCCTACGTTTGGTTAGTATTGTATTAAAAAATCATTCGAATGACATGATATGCTATAACAGTGTTAAAAAATCCAACTTCATGCCCAGCACAATTTCCTTGTTAAGGCGTGGCATTTCTTTGAAAGGAATTGCATGCCTAAAGGATCTACTTTAAATGGCATGTACAATCTATTCAAACGTACTGCGTTAAATGTGGAAGTCAAAGGTCAGTTATTTAATTAGCATTATTATTTCGTTTACTTGTGTGTATAGTATCCGATTTTACATTTACAGTCTCGTTTATACAGTTAAAATCTTAGTATCTGCAAGGCGCTGCAGCACCATAATTAATGCTGGAGAATCATTAGTTATGACTGGGGATTTTAGTAGGGAAAGTTTACTTTCACTTTATTTACCAGGAAAGATAGAAAATGTGTTTCTCGTATGGCTTGATCGAAAAATGATTTACCAGTCATTGCCACAAGATTTCACACCAAGCGACTTCTCAAGTCCAGCTCCAGTTGCTCAAAATATACTCGTTTAAATACCTACTCTCTTCATAATACACATATGTTAGGGTTTGATTTTCACTCACCAATTTGTATGTATGTGTATGTATGTATACTACATAGCCTTGGTACGTAATACCTTAATTTCAGGTTAAAAAAATTAATAATCTGTTAAGTCATCTCTAAACATTACTTTGTATCTAATTATTAGTTTTCGCCAATCAAAAGGCAGCTCCATCATATAGAACAAGTGCAGGTTACAAACAAAAATAACCGGTTTTCAGTTCAAATTTCAAACAGTGTAGCAAAAAATGATGTCTGATTGTACCATTTACATATGTATGTATTTATCTCTGTAATATGCATTGTTGTTAGCCGACGTACAAATGCTCGTATTCGTTCACTAATTAAGAGTCTCTGTATTAATATTTCTCCTCTATAAATCTTGCTTATACTTCTTATACATAATGACACAATACAACACCCACACAAACAATAAAGGCAACCATTTTTTTTTCCTGCACCGACTGGTGTTATTGCACTGTTCCAATTTTTTTTATATATCACCAATTTTAAATAGGCAAATATCATCAGAACTTTAGAAACAAAGAACTGCTGTTCAAAGTTGCATGTTCCAAATGCACTTCAGTCATAATTATTATTGCGTCTGAAGAACTAGGAAACGGAAGGGTGGAAAAGTCTAGGGTGACCAAGGCAAGTTAGGTTTGACAAGATTCGTAAAGGCACGAGTTATACAAAAATAACAGAATGACACTCCCTCCTTAAAGCCTCATGAAATAGCTATCACTGGAATAAATGTAAGTTGTATGGTGTACGAATTATTAAATATATTCCATTAAGTTATTGCTGCTTCAAATTTTTGCATTGTAAATACGTAATTACATATTAGAATGCCCCAAATAATTTTTCTTGGGAACAGAATTTTGGCAGTATACGGGTACAAAAAGGCACTTGTAAGACAAAATTTTCCAATTCATCAATATAAGAGCAATTATTGCATATACATAAGAGAATTATTTGAGCACAACGATATATTATTCGCGTGAGGTATGTCAAATTTTTCAAGGCTACTATAGGCAAGTGAAAGTTGGCCAAGCTGTATTGCTTTTTCGTCCAATACATATTATTTCTTTTTAGTAAGTCTCAACGTAAATTTCTGTGTCCAGTTTTCTCGCGAGAAAACTTACCAGAAAAAAACCATTAACACCAGGATTCCCCATAATTATTTTGTATAACATGCCACAAGGTCGTTGGATGTGAAGGCTATCGTCTTAAAATACTGCGTAACCTGTCAAAATTTGTTATCATGTATACACTTACAAAAATGATTTCTGTTCTAACATTTTTTTTTCATACCAAAATGGATTCGTATTATAAATGTTGTATTAAAAAGTATGAAACACAAGTTCACTCCTAGCACGAACACAATATTGTATCTTATATATTTCTCCCTTTACTCTTTATACATTTATAATTATTCTGTAATTAAAACATGGATGACACTTAACGGTAAGTACAAAGGCAAGTTGGTAATGAGAAAAAACACCATGTGACAACACGAAAACAAAAACATTTAACATAAAGAACATACATAATGTACTGCCCGTTTCAACCCTTTCATCCTGCCTAAGGTGCAGAACAAAACGTAGTACACATCTTCTCTGGCAACATTTCATTTGTCAAAGTGAATTTAAATGTATCGAATATATGTGTGTACATATATGCTAAAAAGCAACTGTTTTGATTTCATACATATTTAGTATGTTTTGGACTAGATTTTTTAAAAAAGCTTTTCTTTGAAACATAACCCAATAAATGGTTTCTTGCACCGTTGCACCGTTGGGAAAAAACAAATTTAAGTTCTTATTCTCCGCGCCGCTCAATGCACATATGTATATGTACCAACAAATCAGTGAGAAGTATAGCCGAGTGAAATTGGAGCAAATTGTAAAGTTGATCAAATTTACAAAACAAAACAGGAGAAAAGTAACAACATCGACTAAATTATTTACAAACGTATGTGAAATATACTAACCATACCCATTGTAGCTTATAATGAAATAATGTACATACATATAAGAAGAGCGTACTGCGTGTACATTGTAAATACAGAGATTTTTTAAGCACGAATTGTTATGTAACTCAGGAGAGATCATAAACTTATAGCGTAGATTGACACTTCTTCTGACGAACAAAACCACGTTCGGATGAAGGTACACAAATATTTTCTTATAATAAACACTCATCCTCACTTTAATTTTTGTAGCTAATTATTAATTGTTTTTGAGCAGTTGAGCAGCAGCAAATATAGTATATCGCTTCGAGAAAATTATTATCAGGACACTCATTTATTTTTAGTAGGGCATAGAGACACACTTCTCTCACAATCCATAATTTTATTAAGAAGGATTGTGTAGAAATTAGGAATACGTAAATTTATTATGCCGTAACTGACTGCAAATACGTCTGACCTGACTTGCAACGTACGAACGCTCCATAGTAATTAGTAAATCATCTTAACCGACATTTTTAAACTTACTGGCATGTTCCATGGGGAATGTCTCCCGCACCTGGCAATATAAAATGTTTATTGAAAGTTAACCTATATAGTGTTTAACCAATCTAACCCTAACCCCTGACAATAGCAACGGAGTCCTTCTTTCTCCACTTTCGACCTACATTGACGGCTTTATTTTTATTATGAATAAAAGTTCTAATTATTTTTAAACGCAATGAACGAGTCTATCAATGTGGCAGTCTCATGAATGTGAAGGCTTGTGTGTATTAAATATCTCCTCTCCCTCGTCTGTCTTAAATGCCGAGGTAGATAGTAATAACTGCTGTACTAGCCTCAGTATTATATAGTATAGTTCTCTGGTGCTTTCTCACGAGCTTCTGATCTGGCGAAAAATCTATCTTCCTTTACGATGCACTCGTATTGTCAATAGCCGGCTCAGGCTGTGTTTTTTAGCAAAATTTGCAGTACACCTGGCATGGGATATTCTATAGTATCTATATTCTACAGCAAATTGGAAATCATTTTCCATCCACATGTAATAGTTGTTAATGATGCTATACGATTGCTTGAGGGTTTTGTCTTTCCTTCATTCAAACATTCGCTTTTCATTTCTTTTAGCAACATAGGTAAGTATGCCGGGAAAGCAGTGTTTCACGTCTTACTTTCCTCCAACTTCAGTTCTTCCTATCAAAACAGACGAAGACCTCATAAGAAGCTCGTAAATTATTGCGCAAGCACGCATGTGGTATTGCATAATTTAGATTGGTTATACATTTTTACAAGTACTTTAACCTCGCCACAAAATCTTTTGTGTCGTGTTGGAAATAACATCAGGCAACACGCGGCACAGCTAGGAGAATTCGCACACATGGTATTACGTATGCGTACACAAAGGTTCACCTGGGACTCTTTGTTATAACATATCCGTAGGACTTATTGCTCAACGAACGATTCTTTTTTGTAAACCTCCCCACATAACTATTGTAGTCGCAAAAAAGGCATTTGGATTATAATAGGTAAAAAATTATGTGCTCTGCTAATCCAAAATCTATACATACAGAGATACAGACACACATAGAAAGATCTACAAGATCAAGAACAAGTAGTACTGGATATAAAAAAAACTACGAGACTGCACGCAACTAACATCTACGTAAAGGCTTTGAAACACTCGTTGTGCAATGAAACACTTGATTTGATTTTTTTTTGGTAGTAAGTACGATTTTTCATGAGGTTGCATAAAGCATCCATAGGCACTATTCATCTTCGTTGTTCCCTTATTAAATTGTTTTTTTTTTCAAAATATTACTCGTGGGAACTTACCCTCTTTCGCTGCTACTATTACAATACAGTTTTTTTTTATCACGATTGTGTCCAGTCACCTCAAAAAATGAGCGCTTAATTAGTGTGCAGTGAATACATACGTATGTACACTCACATATACATACAAGTCCAAAGGTAAGCACTGCTACTTACGCTTGTTCACTATTTTACACATACACACACGTACGGATATTGTCGGGGGTAAAACCTTTCTTAAATCAATCTTTTTTTTACTACAATGCACATTTCGAAACTCACTAATTCCTTGCAACGAGGAGGTGAGTTATCGTTTCTCAAACGCATTTAAAATAGAAAGATACAGATATATGTATATTCTCAGAACATACTTAATTTTGCAACCATTGAATGTTCCTGATTAACTATCTACATATTTATGTAGATACGCAATACGCATACAGTACTCTTAGATAAAACGCCAACCCTAAGCTTGCAGTTGGCCGTAGGTGGACGGAACGAACTGAATGTGTTCCGAAACACAATTTGGACTACTCAATTTCAAATGCTGACCAACAATAACACTGACAACAAATGCACTTGAAACATATAGGCAATAGAAATACATATTTCTTATTTGCTTCCGACAAACTGCCGTCTATACCAAATGTTTACATACTGTATATATATGATATTAGCGCCACTATATAATTGTTGGCTTTTACCAAGAGAGCATTGTATTTGCTATTCAGACGTTCCTCTCCATATTTGTTCCGTTGGCTTGCAGTAGTCATTTACAGGAAATGTGCAAGAAATTCATGGAGGAACATGAATTTCCCTGTCAGCACCAAATTTTATTATTTCAGTTAATTTCTGATGTTGCTGCCTCTAAAAAGTCGCTGCAACTTGCATGTATTGTGTACCAAACTGCATCAATGAAAACATTTCAGAAAGAAATTGTGTGAAGATAGTAAGTATGCTGTTCAAATATAACTATATGAAATACCTTCTAAATGTTGAGACATAAGTACCTACTTACCTACAATATCTACTACCTAAATTCGTGTTTCATTGTCGGCGAAGAACTACTTTTTTTTTTACTCCGTTCACTATTTTCTGCTAGACCACTAAAATGAAAAGTAAACTCAAACTTACACTAACTTTTAAGCCCATAAATGTTAACTAAGTCATTGGTTTTCTTTTCTAGTGACGGTCATAGATATGTACTTCTACTGAACGAAAACATCGCAAAAGGTTTAGCCTCTTGCTCACTTTAAATTTACACGCGTTGGTGTTAACTATTGCAAACACTGGTCAGCTAATACACGCAGCTATAAAGGAATATCAAAAATGAATTTCTTTTTTTTTGCAATAGCAAAATTTTTGTTAACATAAACCTTAATTATTTGAGCAAACCACGTGAGCATATAGTAATTATTTATCCCGCTTTTTCGTTATTAACTTTGATAATATAAAGTACTGTGTTGAACCGTTTACAAATACATTTATAATAACGTATGTGTATATACTATTACTCTTGACCTCACATGAACGCGCTGAACTCTCGCAATACAATGTAAACCACTTCTTAAATGAAGAAAACGCTGAAAACCTGAGGGAAAATTTGGTTTAAACCCCGAATAACTTTCACACGCTAGTGTTCATCGCCTAACAAAGTGAGCGTCCAAGTTACCGAAATGTATAGCCTCTTCAGAGACTATAAAGATGAACACTGTAACTAAAATTAAAGGTCACGGCAGTGTGGAGCGACGATCTTTTGAGTGCATAGCAAAAATATAGTCACGCTTTCGTCCAATCTTGACAGCTGGCTGTACGGAACGCAAGGATAAAATAGATTTAAGGATTAATCTACATTTACGTAAGAGCTTAACAAAGTGTTGCAGATGAGTGTTGATTAATATTATAAAACACCAGGGACTGAGGTTACAGAAATTTGTTCAGCACAATTACCAGGCGAACTGATGGAGCCAATATCACCCTACAAATTAACGATTATTACTTGTGTCTGAGCAATGAAGTAAAATTTTCAAACTACTGTTTCTGCCTGTGCAAATGTGTTGAGAGACGCAACTGCATTACAACAAAAAGCTTGTAGCATTAATACATTTGTATAAAGACTTCTAAAAACCCGCCATTCAACAAATTGGCTCAGCCATTATCAACGTTTCACCTGAGCTAAATTTTCATTCAGGTAAGCAGGTAGAACTAGAACGTAGCGAGAAAGCGGATTGGTGCTTTCATTTCTTAAATGCAAAGCAAAACTACATATTATATGGAACAACTTAAATATATTACAATTATCACACGCATCTACGAAATACGGGGAACTAGACTTACTACAGTTTAAAAAATAATATAGATATTTTACATAACGTCAACGTTTAAATCTGGGATTAGCGATAGAAAAAAAGTAATGTAGACTAAAAATAAAGAAGCAATGAATGAGTGGACATTTGGACACGCACTCGTATTGCTTCGAAGCCATAACGCAAAAGTTCAAGCATAAGTTACATAAATTCAATTATGTGGTTACAAAAATTACTGCAAGAAAATAACGTTCCCCAGGGGAAAGTAATACACACATCCAAAGGCATGTGGTGGGATCCACCAGTTAACATGACTTTCCACCGGAAACCATTCGAGAGCAATAAACCAAATTAATGTCTGCTGTGAGTTCTTAAATGTGATTACAATATGTCTACAGTTATTCTTGTGTTCATGTCGCACCTATGACAGCCTATTCCACTCTTCCTGTATAATTGTGTACATTTTAAAATATTATGCATGGATAAGAAATTAACGAGTAACTGCATCCTTCATCATCGTAACGGCTAGCAAAGAGGCTCGTCAAAATCTGTTCAGTGTTGACACAATTGTGGTACTCGCAAACCTTTATAGGTATTAGGTATTCACATTGGTACGTGTATTAATGTGGAACAAAACCAAGTCAGTTGAGAGCCTCGTCCCCTGATAAACTGAATGTGCACCCATAACTTAAGGGCAACATAGACGCATTTTGAAACCTAGTAAAAGATCTCCAGCGCCAAAATATTAATAACTCAAAGGAGTACTCATAAACTTAACGAAAATGTAATTACAATAACAACAGTTCAACTGTTTACAACTTAAAACTAATAAAAAAAATTACTCATGCCTGTAAAATATTGGAGATACATACATGTAATATTTACAGAACTTGACTTTTATTCAACTAAAATCATGCTTCCGGGATTGAGAAAAATATTTTTCCAGTTGCAATAAGATCAACTTTGATACACATAGGCCAAAAGAAAAGGAACAAATCCACACATCGTCCTTAATTAGTCAAACATATGAACATGGACAAATCAAAATATTCTTACGCGTGTAGGAATTGCTACCAAAAACAAAATAAATAAGACGTCATGCAAACAGAATGTGCAGACATGCTGGTATTTACTATTGTAGCAGCATGGCCCGAATGTGATGTGTTCAATAACAACAGAAAAGACGTTTTGCTTCACATCCACATCTTAAGCACATTATTTAGTAAAGTTACTAGAATTCAGAAATAAACCATACGAGACTATAAAACGTGAGGACTACTGATCCACGTTGAACAGGCGACAATAGCTTTAGCGAAGGAACGGCAAGCGAAATTAATAACATGTTTCATTATCTCAATTCACAGCACTTTCTACGACGAAACTAATCCTAAAGCGACTGAAGAATAAAGCAGAATTCAAAAACTGAGAACAATTACACGAAGCTAAGCAGAAGACAAAATCCACGAATTGGAAATATCGAAATATGTAAAGAGGGAATTAACTTGGGAAAACAAGGTTCAGTGAAGACGGTGTAAATAAAAGCTGAAGTTGCGCGCTTCCAAATGCATTTACACAGACGTTTTAAAAGGGAAAAGTTAACAAGAGGTTGGCAAGTAACGAGACTAATACTGATTATGTAATCTATGACGATTACTGCCAATACTACCAAGAGCAGATTTTTATACTTTTGAAACAAATTCAAGAATTGAGTTCTACCACACCTTTACAACAAGTAATTTTTCATACAAACCCAGCTTTCCCTTACTTCCTACACCTACGAGAGTTAGTAGTTTGGCTGATACAATTTTTTACCGCATGTGGAAGTGTAAAAAAAAAACCCACATTGCAAATTGCAACACAAAACAGATAATTATAGCCGAATTAAATAACTTACATTCTAATACAAAATAAAGAACAAGACCAACAATAGTTACGTAGTAATAACTTTTACAAATATATGCATGTAAAATGACTTTAAATAAATTGCATTTTCTAATACATGTTAAGTAATAATAATTCTGTATGCATCTATAATTAGGCTTTAGGCTTACACACTATTGATAACGACATATTAATTAAAAATTGAAAAAGTCTGCATTATGTAACAAAATTGACGCACGCCGAAGCACAGACATGTTCTTTTGAACGATGTACATCGGTATATTGGGCACACTTACACCACAATCACACCCAGTCTTGTAAATTAAATTTCCTGGCAGATACAGAAAAACTGCATCTGGAACTTCACTTACACTATATAAACACACATAGTAGGTGAACGGCGAATATGGACTCTTTGAAAAACTGAAATTAATCAATTTAAGACAGAATCTCCGAAGTTTTTGCAAATGAAGGCGTGGCAAACGAAGAAAACAGTTGAAGACGGAGATATATAATATAAGGAACACCGAAGCAAGGATTAACAATAGCAATTCTGTAACATCATCATCATACACCTCGTAAGGAGAAAACTTGTTTGAAAAAAAAACGTTCCTTGTAAGAAAACTCGTAAAAAAGTTTATACAGATTCATTACAATGGAGCAATAATAATTTTATACAGGTTTATGTACTCGCTGACTTTGACTAACAATCACAAAAATTGACTTGTTGGCCTTTTCGTGTGAACACTTCAACGAAAAAGTCAAAACGTCACTAATAATGGTAATAATTAAGGATAATTTTAAAGTGATCACTACTTCTCAAAGTAGAAAGCAATCTTGGTTATGTTATAATAGAACGCTGGATGTCTCAATAACACTGTACATGAAAAGTGACTTGATGATGACTGGTTGGCTATTAACCCAAAAGTGACACTCATGCATACTTGTGCATTCCGAACTTAAACCGATATTTACACTTTTACAGAAGTCAAACACAAAATATAACCTTTAGCTAGTAACCAACACTCCCAGGTAGACAAGGGAGCAAAACAATATACATACAGTACATTTACATAGCACTCTTCGATCCCACTGTTAAACTGTCTAAGCGCATACATGTCGGTAACTGAGGTTCAAAATAGTGAAAGTGGCTGTGGCAGGTTCGCCAATTTTTCCAGCGACTAACGTATTTGAAGCCGAGGTATTTGCTTCTCTTTCTCTTGTACTACTCAATATAAAATAATCCCGGCATGGTCGTTTGAGGTAACCGTGTAATACATTTTATTATCCACAGAAGCTTTCCACAATGACAACACAACAATGTCAATCCTGCTCAAATTCTAAGTCAAGTCTCGCACTTAGTTATCATAGCCCGAATGACTTCGTTACGTAAAAATGCGAAAATATAATTTATACGTATTACAAAATGTAGTTTTATCCAGTCCGATTTTGTTGGATTTCACTTGTGTGCCCCAGCATACGACACGGTTTTACAAACGGTAAACGAAGTGACGTCTTTTGTGTGTACCAAATACGTTGAACTCAAATTGACGTAATTAGTTTTGATTGATTAATAATATCAGTTAATGCAAAATAGATATTTTTCAGGTAATTTGTCGAATGCGACTACTTTTTTCCCTCAGGCGCTCACATTCTCGTTCTCCTGTTAAAATAATTACAAAAAAATCAGACCGCTGAATGATGAAAGCTTATGAAGAGTAATAGCACGTGCATGTAAAATTATATACGCATAAGAATGTAAAAATACTGCAGAGTTAAATAAAAAGCATGTAAACATGAAGATTCAACACAGAAAAGTGTCAACTAATGATAAAGCAACTGATGTAAAGTTTGAGTAAGTTACATTCTACATACAATAGACTACCAATCAAGGACAGAAATAAAATTCAGATTCTTACTTCGTATCAAGTAGTTGCGCATTTCTTCCACATTCGCATTATTGTACGGACTGGGATCTGGTGTTACATAGCATTCAAGGATAATGTTGGGAGACCCGAATAGTCCATGCACATTATTAACGTTAGCAGACCCTTGTCCAACAACTGCGGCAGCTTTAGAATCAGTACTTTGAGGAATATTTCGGTCAGGGAATTCTATTTGTCCTGTATGACCTGGCACGGTAGTTTGCGATTGTCGGGCAGCGCATGGGGCAGCTACATTAGGAGTATTTGAAGTATAATCAGAACTAATTGTAGTTGGTACCACATTCTGAGACTGCACTGGCGCACTCCCTGCAACGAAATTCAGGTCGTCGTGAGCTGAAGCACTGGCTACCGGCGCCGGAGAGGCTCGTGGATAAACTGGTGACGCATACTGACTTGATGAGCATTCGTAAGAGGCCTGTCGAGGCATCTGAACTACTTCAGACACTGGTATGTGACATGGAATACCCGTGGTCTGGTAAGTTGAAGGTGGTGGTACAAAATCTGGCACTCCGTACATGGGTGGCATTCCACTATTTATATGTACTGGAATAGACGGATTAATGGGAGTCAACGGGTACGCAGTAACGATATTTGTATTGGAGTACCCTTCAACTGACTGAGAAACTGGAGCTGCTAAGGACTGAGCACCCTCAGACGCCTGATTAGCTGGGACTGATTTTCGCGGATGATGCGGTTTGTTTTGACCCGGCTTATTGGTCTGAGGCTTTTCTGAATTACTGACAAAAATTTTGTCAGGTTTAGAAGGTAATTCGGCGTTCCTTGGCGATGCTCTGCTCTCTTGGATCTGGTTAACGGAAGGGGCTTGGGATTTCTTAATATCTTTAATTTCATTCGTTTCAGTTACAACTAAGGGCTTACATTTGTCCACGTTGTGCTTCTGAATTTCATCGCGAGCACCTGCACAAATTAGATTAATAAATATTTGCCCACGAGTAAAAAATCATAAAGGCATTCATGAGATCCTATATCACTAAATAGAGTAAATACGGATTAATGAGAATGTAGTCATATACAGATGAAAAAAAGAAATATGCACCTTTTGACTGCTTTTTCAATGACGAGTTCTTTGGATCCGAACTGTCAGAAGGAACCTGCAAAAAAACAATTTCCGTAAAAAAAATTGTTTTGTAGAAATTACGGATTCTTCGTTGTTGATGAGACGAACTTACCGTTTTACTCATATTGACATATTCGTTGACATTAAATCCGAATTCGAACTCCAGTTCTTTCGATGGGAGTTGAGGAGGCTCTTTGAAATTCTCTCCACAAAATACAACCGCTTCGGTACACTCCCCAGTTCCTGAGTCAATAACAAATTGTTGGGGCACAGTTACACTGAACGCAGATTTATCTGTCTTGGCACCAGGAATATCACTTTTTTTGATCACGTTGTCTTTTTCGTTGTCAGACAGGTGACCGTTGATACTAACTGTTGTCACTTCTTTAGGCAAATTTTTTCCATCACGATACGGTAGAGGCTTGACCTTCGATCCTGTTACGGGCACCGGCAAAGAGTTCACCGACGAATTAACTTGTGAGTTAGGAATTCTGGCCGGGGGATTATTTGCCTTATTCGGATGACTGCCGAAACCGGTATTACCGGGAACATAATTTGTGGAATTCATGTTTGCACAAGGAATTGTAGGAGAAGGACTAGTAGAACTTATGTGAGCTTTTTGTGTAGGTGTCGGCGCTCGGGCCGGAGTCGTTACGGAGACACTACTAGTAGACACTTTTGGAGAACCCGTCGGAGAACCAGCAGATACAACTGTTGACATTGTTTTTACAACTGCAGGACCCTGTGAAGTAGGTTTCGGTGCACTAGGTGCAACCAACTGAGGGAATGCACTTTCGGTGGTTTCAAACTTTGAACTAGGGACATTTAAATCACTCTTGGGGATAGGCAATATGTCATTTGGGCAGTCTTGAGTCGACCCAGTGACTGTGCTACTCAGTTCAGGAAAATCTTCAGCTGGTTGATCTTTTTTGTCGTCTTTCTTATCCTCGTGAGACGCTAGTCTAGCAATATCTGCATATGATGTCTTGAAAACCAACAAACATTCACACTTAGCAAAAACTGTTTTTTCAGTTTTCATGCAATTGCACATAATACATACATTATAAGTACAATCTTACCAGCGGTGTGCTACCATTTGAAGAAGATTTCTGAGCTACTTCTTTTGAGGTTACCTCACCTACAGGCACAGAACGGTCTGAGCCATCGTCAGAACCATCTGAATTATCTGATCCATGCAAAGATGGATAATCCTCAAGTGCTTGTGTGAGTTCTTTCTTGGCTTCCTCGTCTTTCGTTAATCGCGCAATATCCGCATACGAAGTCTGAGTAAGGAAATAAAATATTCTTTCTGTTGGGACATTTCTGTTACTTGGGTAAGCTTTATTTTCTTGGCCTGACGGATAATGTTAACTTATTTATATCGCTATCGCAGATTATGAACTAAACGATGATTCTCGTTATACATACAACAGGTATACGAAAGGCAATGCATTACCTGAGGAGTGCCTCCGCTGGAAGAACACGATTTTGGAATAGTTTCTCGTTTAGTACATTCACCGGCAGGAAGTGATCTAACAGACCCATCATCTGATCCTTCAGAGTGATCTGATCCAGGGACTGACCCAACTGATTTCCGTCGCTCTCCACGGCTTCTACTTCGACGGACCTCCTTACGATTATCTGGTTCTTTCCCTACGGCACTCCCTGCGAATAAAGGGATCATTGCATAAAAATGGAACGACTCACCACCCTTAAACATGCGTGAATAACGAACGGAAAAGCAATCACCTGGAGGTGAAGTGGCGCAAGCAGTCTTATTTTTTCTTTTTCTTATCACAACAGTAAACTTGTCAGAGGACTGATTTCTTGCAGGGGACTTGCTATCTTCGACATCACTTTCTTTTGAATTGCTCGGACTTCCTGCAGACTTCTGACTTCCTTGGGATACTGTTCCTTTACCAAGGTCTTTTACTGATTTATCTTTGTCTACCCGGCTACGATCCTGTTTTGGAGCAGATTCTTTAAGCGTTGATACCCGATCAGTTTTATCTCCGGTTTTTTTTGCGGCGAGACTTAGGTTGTCATCATCTAAAGACATGGACTTGACTAACTCGTTGCCATTACTCTTCCCTCGACCTTCTCGTTCTTTCTTTTTATTACCTCGCTTCCCCTATAAATCATCATTAATTAGCAATAATTATTCTCCTGGTTGATTTCTTATTTCATGCGTCTATACTACGTATTCGAATCCCTTCAAAAATGACGACGAAGAAGCAGTCAAAACAAATACATGTAGAGGTCACCTATACATCAATTTCGTTCTTTTTCTGACACGGCACAACCAACAAATAAATGGGTGGGTGCTTTCGTTTATGCGAACACTATACACAATAATAAAGCTTAACGCTGCACTTTCATCCTATTCCTGGGTACACGAAAAAAAAGAGTCTGGATAAAAAGTGCAAGTTTCCGTATTTAAGCCCATACATTCCTCTCCATCTTCAAGCATAATTCACCCAACCATGAGTGTGCTTTACTGTCGGAAGTTCGGTTATGAATAATAATAAAAAAAATGCTGCACTTTAGCAAGAACCGTTCAGTAAACCTTAACCTACCACCCACCTTTAGTACGATTCCACTCACTCCTAGAACTTATGTACCACCATAGGGCGCACCAGCCTTTTATTAATGGTACAATATACAGATATATACGTGAGTGTACAAACCAACTTAGTGTTTTTTAAAGTCCTTTACCACGTTACAACTACATAAAAATACGCGGATCCATACTCAAAACACTTAAATTTACATAAACTCCTCACAGAAACACACATTGAATTGTATGGAATACGTAAAGGTTACGTCCCGAAAGCGCTAGAGTTTATAGGATAATATATAGAGAAAACTCTTTTTTTGTCAAATCCAATCAGAAAGAGAAAAATACCAGTAAAGTGATGATTCGTCCCAATTTGCACTCAAATACAACCGCGCGGAGCACACATTATACATATCACTGGTATAATACAGCTTTTCCCATAGCCTTTAACTCTTTTTTAAGCCATACACACTCGTTTTTATTGAATACACACGCTCATTGGGACTTGAGGTGGACTCTTTTTTTTTTTTTTGCTTTTTGTGGAGCGGCTTATATCCACACGCACCACAAAAATGCAATTCTCATGCACAAGGCAGACATTAAGAAATGCACCACGAGAGAGAGAGAGACAGACAGAGAAAGAGCGAGAGAGAGAGAGAGAGAGAGAGAGAGAGAGACAAGGGAAGAGAGCATTGGTTCCGTATAAAAAAAAAGCCTTGTGAATCCAGACCAAAGGAACGTCCACAAGTCACGTCCTCATACCCACAATAATGCTCTCACACACCCTCTCTTTAGATTTAACACGTTTTTTCAAATCTATTATTATTTATTATTTTTTTCTTGAGGGGGATTTAGATCTTTTTGAAGAGGAAAAGAGAAGAAATAGAGATTCTTGGCACCAAATCATAAGTTCCTCATCCTTCCCTCCTTTCAATACCGGAACACCGAATTTTTTAATGCCCACCCCAGCAACTATATAAACTCCCAAAAAAATCTTTTGGACGACCCTATAGGAAACCTTACAGTGTAGTCAAGGAGTACGCCCGTGTCTTTTCTCTATTCCTTCATTCATATATAGAAAGGAGCGAGGAATAAGGGATGGAGAGTCTATAGAAATCCACAAAAAAAAAAGGAGACAGCTTGAGAAGGAAGAAGGAGACGATTTTTACTGGGAGTTTTCTGGGACATATTCTCCCCAAAATTCTTTTTGTATAAATATATTCCTGTGTATACATATATATATATATATATATATATATATATATATATATATCTATATATCAAA